>PITA01008974.1:37231-81240 GCA_004023965.1 Spilogale gracilis
TTCCTCCTCTGCCTGCCTCTCTGACTACTTGTGCTCTCTCTCTCTCTCTGTCAAATAAATAAATAAAATCTTTAAAAAAATAAAGTATAGTAGTCTTTGGGAGATACTGCTTTCTGATGGCTGAGCACTCTTCCATTTGAAAAAGAACAGCTCAATAGTCATCACTTATATTTTTCCCTCTAAATCAAAAGGAGATTCATAGCAGTAAGGGTCACCGTATTTACAAAGGAGAATTAATTTTCTCAAAATGTCTTCTTTATTTTCTGTATTTGAATACTTTGAGGTCTGGAGACTTGCTAATCCTGCAGAGACTGTCCATCCCAAGGCTAGCCAATTCCTAGAGATAGTAAACAGTCTACCAGCTGCCCCTGGAGCTAACCTAGCTGTGTTTCTCTCTGTCAAATAAATAACATCTTTTTTTTAATTAAAATATTTTATTTATTTATTTGACAGAGAGAGAGATCACAAATTGGCAGAGAAGCAGCAGAGAGAGAGGAGGAAGCAGGCTCCCTGCCCAGCAGAGAGCCTGGATGAGCAGAGATGTAGATATGTCAATTAGATTTCAGTAAAACTGAAAAAATTTTAAAACTCAGTTGAATGTTGTTTTTTAACAATCTGTAATTATATACTTAGATACTGAAATTTTAAACTTCACGTACCATAGAACCTAAAGAGAAATAGTAGTTAAAGTCTATTTTTCTTCATTAACTTTCTCTTGCCCAGCACCTACCCTGCTCTGAGGGAGGAGGAAAGAGATGTAAACATACCACAAAGGGGACTAAAGTAGTGGAAAGAAGTCCTATGTCCATTCTGGGCATTGCTTCTAGCAAGGCTGGTCCATGGGTGGTAAACAGATCATCCGGCAGAAAATCAATAAGAAAACAATATATTTGAATAGCACATCACCAAATGGACTTAGATATATATATAAACATTCCAACCAAAAATAACAGAATACACACAAATTTCTTACAGTATAGTTCTGTGAATATATTTTCTCTTCCTTATGATTTTCGTAATAACATTTTCTTTAGCTTACTTTATTATAAGAATATAGTATATACTAAAAAAAAGAAGATAGTAATACATCTAGCATGCAAAATATGTGTTAACTATTTTTTTAAGATTTTATTTATTTATTTGAGAGATAGAGAAAGAGAGAGAGAGAGCATGAGAGGGGGAAGGTCAGAGGGAGAAACAGACCTTTGCTGAGCAGGGAGCCCGATGTGGGACTCGATTCCGGACTCCGGGATCATGACCTGAGCCGAAGGCAGTTGCTCAACCAACTGAGCCACCCAGGCGCCCCTGTGTTAACTATTTTTTATCAGTAAGGCCTCTGGTCAAAAATGGGCTATTTAGTAGTTACGTTTTGGGAGAACCAAAATGTGACTTTTCTTTCCTTTTTTTTTTTTTTTAAAGATTTTATTTATTTGACAGAGAGAAACACAGAGAGAGAAGGAACACAAGCAGGGGGATTGAGAGAGGGAGAAGCAGGCTTCCCAGTCAGCAGGGAGCCCGATGCGGGGCTCGATCCCGGGTCTCCAGGATCATGACCTGAGCCGAAGGCAGTTGTTTAACCAACTGAGCCCCCCAGGCGCCCCCAAAATGTGACTTTTCAACTGCATGGAGGATTGGCACCCCAGCCCCCACATTAGTCAAGGATCAACTGTATTCGTGGGGATTCATCTACCATGTGGTAGGCGTCTTACCATACTGGGATACATCCATGAGCCACAAAAGACAAGGTGCTTCTCCTTAGGGTACTTATAGTTTAGTGGGTGAGAATAATAAAATAAAAAGATTACACAAATACATGTAAAATGCAACCTCAAAAAACATTTAGAAGAAAAGAATATAATTGGGAAGATTAGGGAAGTCAAGAAAGGTTTTCTTAGGTACTTGAGGTATCTATGTTTCCCCATTATATTAGCTAGATTGAAATGATACAGAAAGGAATATCTTGTGAGCCTACTACTATAGGCTCACTGTGCACATTCAGTTTTTTCTTTTAAAATATTTTATTTATTTATTTAACAGAGAGAGAGATCACAAGTAGGCAGAGAGCCGGGCAGGTGGGGGGGGAAGCTGAGTAGAGAGAGGGACTCGGGCCTCGATCCCAGGACCCTGAAACCATGACCTGAGCTGAAGGCAGAGGCTTTAACCCACTGAGCCACCCAGGTGCCCCACATTCAATTTTAAAACAGATTTTTAAAAAATATTTTATTTATTTGAGAGAGAGCAGAGCTAGAGAGAGAGCATGAGTGGGGTGGGGGCAGAGGGAGAGGGAGAAGCAAATTCCCTGCTGAGCAAGAGTCCCATCTCAGGGCTCAATCCCAAGACCCTGGGATCATGACCTGAGCCAAAGACAGACACTGAACAGACTGAGCCACCCTGGCACCCATAAATTAGAATTTAATCCCTTCATCTGTGCTCATATTCTGTTAACATGCCTTCTTAATCTTTATCTTCGGGGACCAGTACCATTCCTTTCCACATCCTTCATCCCTGTTCCCCACTCATTTACAGCTTTCTGTTCTGCACTTAGTTCTCTCTACAAACCACCACCATTATATGCCGCGAGCCATCTGCATGGTCAGTTAGGTGATTTCCCTCTGCAAGGCACGGAACACGACCCTCCCACAAAGTGTGAGGAGTTTGCGTGGGGCAGTAGTTTCTCCATCCTGCTTGTTTGCCATCTTTGTACAGAATGCTTGACATTTAAAAACCAAGTCTGGTATATAGCAAAATGCTTTTGTTTCTACTTACCATCATTAAAAATAGCTTAATCTTAGATATCCTGCAGCTCTGTGGAGGAGATTGTCAGGGCTCTTAAATGGTTAAATAAAGGGCTTAATATAAGACATAAAAGTATACCTGGGTGGCTCAGTTGGTTAAGTTACTGCCTTGGGCTCAGGTCATGATCCTGGAGACCAGGGAATGAGCCCTGCATCAGGCTCCCTCCTTGCTAGGAAGCCTGATTCTCCCTCTCTCACTCCCCCTGCTTGTGTTCCCTCGCTGGCTGTGTTTTTCTCTGTCAAATAAATAAATAAATAAAATCTTAAAAAAAAAAAAAGAAATAAAAGTATACTAACAAGGACATTGCCACGCACACAAAGGATCCATAAATAAAGAGTTCTGCACCCAGTCATGGAAAACAGGCTTGAGCACTTCTTTGACCTTTGCAAAATAAGTTCTCTTTCTCCTTGATGCCAGATAGACTAACTCTTGGTCATTGTATTAATAATGTAGTTAAAACTTTGTACACAACTCATCTAAGTTTTTCAATTGCCTTCTTGTTTGTAAGGCCTACTTAAAAAACACCATATCATTAGTCTACTCTTTATCGTCTAGGCACCAAATGTAAGAAACTGTAAAAAACCTCACTGAATAACATGTCCTTGGTTTAAGGAGTTAACTCTGAACTGTAGATAGGTGCACCTGCAAAAACATGTTTCTCTAACAAAGACACTGTGTAATCAAGTCACTCTCTGTAAAAAAAATTTTCCTTCACAAGAATCTTTAACTTGTTGCCTATAAATAAAGACACTGAGAGCCAGCAAGGCAGAGATGCCTGGCAGGTGATCAGAAAGCAATCTTCGGGGCTCTCTCATTTCGGCGACTCCATCACCACCTTCTGGAAGCCCAGACTGTTGCCGGGGTTGGCCCCTGGCAATTTTTTTTTTCAAAGATTTTTATTTATTTATTTGACAGAGAGAGAGAGATCACAAGAAGGCAGAGAGGCAGGCAGAGAGAGAGGAGGAAGCAGGCTTCCTGCCGAGCAGAGAGCCCGATGTGGGCCTCAATCCCAGGACCCTGAGATCAAAACCTAAGCTGAAGGCAGAGGCTTTAACCCACTGAGCCACCCAGGCACCCTGGTCCCTGGCAATTACAAACACACACACACACACACACCCTCCTTCTCATCTCCTTGCTACAGCTCCTCTTCCTGTTCCCAACTAGTAAGGGAAAAATATTCAGTAGTGAATGACCATGACCATTTGCATTTTTATCACCATTTGCACTTCCACAGCATATGTAATACTGACATTCAGAAAGTGTAAAAATCTAAAGTGGCAAATTTTAGAGCAGGCTGAACATTGGGCACCTTCTAAGAACTCCTTTTATCGACGGCTGGCCTCGTTAGATACCAAACTGGGAAACACGGGTTTGGGAACAAACAATACCTATGAGATTCATAAAAGATATTTAAAGCAGAACTTCTAGAAAGTTCTTTTCCATGAGAAATCATTCCTAAAACAAAGCTCAAGGCAAACTCACTGTGAGACTGCCTGTGATCACTTCAGATAAACACAGATCAGATTACATCATCACTAAATTACAGTGTAAAGAGCCTGGACTTTTCAGGGCTGTAAAGTTGCTGGGCAGCAACTTGGTTAAACACACACACACACCAGGCACATGACTTGTTACTAATCTTCCTCCGAGAGTTAAGAAGATACACACCCTAAGAACCTTACAACTGTTTATACCATATTAGGAAAAAAGCCTATGCTATGATTAACCAGCATGTTTTTCCTTTTCATTTGGTAACCATCATGTTGGTTTACGAAAACATGAAACAATTTAAGTCAATTGTAAGTTATTTGATTTCCATGTTGTAGCTACACAACTGTAATTCTTTGTGATTAGAAGTAACCTAATTTATACTATAATAATTCCCTCAAGGAATATTTGTTGGTAGACAAAAAAAAAAAAAATCAAAACATTTCACTTTGTTGATATAATATAGTATTATAATTCATTGGCAGGAAATTTTTAATGCTTTTATTAGAGGCTTTTAGTATATTTTGACATGAAGGATTTGAGGTACTTTCATTTAGAGATACTAGAAGAAAGAAATCATTATTTGTTGAGGTATATATATATAAGGTACCAAACTGTGTTCTGGAAAATTAACATGTCAGACCTCATTAAATTAGCATGAACATTGTACCAAACCAAAGGAAGATCCAGTTATTATTAATACTATTACTACTTTTTTAAAGATTTTATTTATGAGAGAGAGTAACAGAGAGCAGGGGGAGGAGCAGAGGAAGAGGGACAAGAAGACGCCACACCAATGCTGAACCCCACTTGGGACTCAATTTCAGGACCCCAAGATGAGCTGAAATCAAGAGTCAAACTGTCAACCGACTGAGCCACACAGGTGCCCCCATTATTATTTGTTTTAAAGACAACACCTTTCTACTTTTTTTTTTTTAAGATTTTATTTGACAGAGAGAAACACAGCGAGAGAGGGAACACAAGCAGGGGGAGTGAGAGAGGGAGAAGCAGGCTTCCAAGCAGGGAGCCCGATGTGGGACTCCATCTAGGTTTCTAGGATCATGACCTGAGCCGAAGGCAGTGGCTTAACCAACTGAGCCACCCAGACGCCCCTACTTTTTTTTTTTTTTTTAAAGACAGAGTATGCTTCTGCAAGCACGGGAGTTAGGGCAGAGGGAAAAGGGAAAGAATCCCAAGCAGGCTCTGCCCAGCAAGGGGTCTGAGGCAGTACTCAATCCCAGGACCTGGGGATCATGACTCCACCCAAATCAAGGCACCCAGATGCCCCTGTTAATACTACTCTAAGTTGCCAATAATTTTTTGTTCTCATAATTTTCCTTGTTTTACTCATCTGTTGTTTCACAGGTGTCTTAGTTTTGTATTATGTCTCTGTTGATGTTAATGAGCTGTTGTGTGTGGTTTTTGGTGTTTAACTTTTTTTTGCCCTCTTAGTTTGTTTTCTCTAAGCTCTAGCTCACCCGGGGTTTTGTCACTGTCTTTGATGTTGGAGGCTTGTTCAAATGTATGGGGCTCCTTGACAATTCGTGCACATTTAAGAGTGGACATTCGCCCCTGCCCGGAAGCTTGTGTGCAGGCACAGCACTTCGCCAACCAGTCAGTGACACTACAGAGTGAGCTGACTGAGGGAATTCTTTTTTTTTTTTTTTTTAAGATTTTATTTATTTATTTGACAGAGAGAAACACAGCCAGAGAGGGAACACAAGCAGGGGGAGTGAGAGAGGGAGAAGCAGGCTTCCCGCGGAGCAGGGAGCCCGATGTGGGGCTCGATCCCGGGTCTCCAGGATCATGACCTGAGCGGAAGGCAGTCGCTTAACCAACTGAGCCACCCAGGCGCCCCTGACTGAGGGAATTCTTACGGAGAGCCCCAGTTATCAGTACCTTTAGACTTTTCTTTGGGGCTTCTTAAATTTCCAGAGAAAGCATGTCCTGGGTTGTATGTTGAGGCTCTAAGTCCGCCGGCTGCTGTGTTGGAGCTAAGTGGATCTGGAGTTCCTCCCTTTAGTAGGTAGACTTGGTCTTGCTACTCTTGTTTTCAGTGCGGTAGCCTCCTCTGAGCTGGGCTTCGTACTCCCTCCGGTCCACGTTGAGTCAGAAAGCAAGCAAGAGCTCCTGTAGCAGAAGAGGGGCAGTGGACCACGTACAGGGTGGTAGGCAAGGGGGGTTGCAGGGAGATAGCAAAGGCGACCCGGAGTATCTAACTGCTTCTTATAAAAGCTTTCAAACAATCCTCCTGCTGGACCCTTTTTTTATTTTTTTGCAGAGATTCCAGGCTTTTAAAATTCAGGTCTTGGGGCGCCTGGGTGGCTCAGTTGGTTGAGTGACTGCCTTTGGCTCAGGTCATGATCCCAGAGACCCAGGATCAAGTCCCACATCGGGCTCCCTGCTCGGGGGGAAGCCTGCTTCTCCCTCTCTTATTCCCCCTGCTTGTGTTCCCTCTCTGGCTGTGTTTCTCTCTGTCAAATAAACAAAATCTTTAAAAAAAAAAATTTTTTTTTTTAAACTCAGGTCTTATTATTTAGATCAGAAGATAAGTGCCATTGAAACGATAGTTTGTCATTCACCATTTCCAGAGGGAAGCCTGCCACACCACAAAGAGCCACAAGGGAAGCCTGAGGTTGGCCTAAAGACAGCAGGAGCAAGGGAGAAAAAGCCTTTATCACAATTTCATGAGAGGACTTGGAGAGCCAGGGTAAGTGGGCAAAGGATTGCTAATTTAATTTCAGCAGGCTCTGGGGCATAGGGGCTGTCTTTTTTTTTTTTTTTTAAGATTTTATTTATTTATTTGACAGATCACAGGTAGGCAGAGAGGCAGGCAGAGAGAGAGGGAAGCAGGCTCCCTGCCGAGCAGAGAGCCTGATGTGGGACTCCATCTCAGGACCCTGAGATCATGACCTGAGCCAAAGGCAGAGGCTTAACCCACTGAGTCACCCAGGCACCCCAGGGGCTGTCCTTAAGCGTCCATACCTGGTCTGGGATGACTGGGGCAGTAGAATATTGATCCAGAATGTAAGAACCCCTGGAAGTGGTGGGGACAGGAGACCCAGGAGGGGTGGTCCCCCCACTATCAGTAAGGCCTCAGATGTAAAAACAGCAGAATAAAAAGTTATGCTTCATACACTTGGTGCTGTCAATTTCTGAGCCTCTGGGAGGTCTATGGCACAAGATGGCTCACTTCTGGGGTTCCTCCACTGCCTGTTGATGGTTCTGCTTTTCTGGATATAATATGATTGTGACAAGTGAGAACTTATCCTAATCCATCCACTCTCCAGCTTCCAAAACTTTTTGCTATTGTTCTCTCCCTGATCTCGTTGAATATGAGACATTTATGCCTGTTTAAACATCCTTTAAGATCATTTTAATGGGGGGGGCTCAGTTGGTTAAGCGACTGCCTTCAGCTCAGGTCAAGATCCCGGAGACCCGGGATCAAGTCCCACATCGGGCTCCCTGCTTGGCGGGGTTATACTTACCATAAAATTTCTATTTCTTTTTTGGAGCACTTACAATTCCTTGCTTAATGTCCGTCTTCTTTATAGTCTCTGAGCTCCAGTAAGGACAAGAACTGTGTCTTTTTTTTTTTTTTTTTTTTTTTTTTTTTTTTTTTTTTTTTTTTAAGATTGTATTTATTTGACAGAGAGTGGGATCACAGGTAGGCAGAGAAGCAGGCATAGAGAGAGGAGGAAGCAGGCTCCCCACTGAGCAGAGAGCCCGATGCAGGCCTCGATCCCAGGACCCTGAGATCATGACCTGAGCCCAAGGCAGAGGCTTTAACCCACTGAGCCACCCAGGCGCCCAAGAACTGTGTCTTTATTGATCATTACTTTACCACTTAGATTTAGTATGGTGCGTCATACATTATAGGTGCTCTGAAGCAGACCAGATTAAGCAGTAGTATGATGTAAATATAATCACATAACTAGGGAGAATTCTAGAAGTAGAATTGAGGACACTTAATTTAGCCTGAGATGATAAGGGAGGACTTCCTGAGGGGTGTTGGCACTGAAATGAATTTCTTTTTAAAGATTTTATTTATTTGACAGAGAGATCACAAATAGGCAGAGAGGTAGGCAGGCAGAGAGGGGGAAGCAGGCTCCCCTCTGAGCAGAGAGTTGGATGTTGGACTTGATCCCAGGACCCTGAGATCATGACCTGAGCCGAAGGCAGAGGCTTAACCCTCTGAGCCACCCAGATGCCCCTGAAATGAATTCTTAAAGAACATTAAGAGTTAGTAAGGCGGGACGCCTAGATGACTCCATAGGTTAAGCATCTGCCTTTGGCTGGGGTCATGATCATGGGGTCCTGGGACTGAGTCCTCTGTCAGGCTCCCTGCTCAGTGGGGAGCGTGCTTCTCCCTATCCCCTGCTCCTCACCACCCCCTTGCTGCTCCTCCGACCCCACTCAGGCACTTACTCTGGACTCTCTCTCAAATAAATAAATAAAAATTCATGAAAAAAAAAAAAGGCAAGAAAGGAGAGGAAGAGAATTCTGGAAGAAACAGAATGATCAAAGCCACAGAGATTAAATAATATGATGCAGGGGACACCTAAAGCGTGGAGCACTGGGTGTGGGGAATGGGGAATAAATCTTGAAACACTGGAAAAAAAAAATTTTAGTAACAAAAAAAAAAAAATAATAATATGATGCAATCTGTGAACTATAACCTATTCTCTGTAGCAGGTTAACAGGGAGCACATTGAGGGATAGAGTGAAGACCAGAGATCAAGGCAAGGTCAAGGCAAGGTCACACTAAAGAGTGACAAAATGGCAATGAATATTATTATGCAAGGCTCTGAAGCAGATTTTATAATTTAATTTGGAAAGATCATTCTGACAGCAATGTATATGACGCATGAGAAGTGGCAGGTAGAGGCATGCCCCGTTGGGAAGGTGGAATGTAGAACAAGAATTGAACATGAACGCAATTCAGCCAAGTTCTTTGCCACCTTATAACAAAGCCTGCCTTTCCTCTGGTTTCCAATAATGGGTTTTTCATTTCTGTCAGAGAATGGCCTTTACCGTCCATGTTTCTTTTCCAAATTACTTGGGTATTCTCTATTTGGATGGAAGCTTCTTCCACAACTCTCATTTCTTTCCAAGTTCTCACGACAATCACCCCCAGTGGTCCATTCACAGCAACACGGGCTTTTCTCAGATGCACCTCACAATCCTTCTGGTCTCTGCCCATTACCCAATTCCAAAGCCACTTATGCATTTTTAGGTATCTGTTATAGCAGCATCCCACTTCTCAGTACCCATTTTCTTTCTTAGTTCGTTGGGACTGCTCTATGAAAATACCACAGAATCCAGAAAATGGGGCGCCTTGGTGGCGCAGTGGATTAAGCCTCTGCCTTCGGCTCGGGTCTTGATCCCAGGGTCCTGGGATCCAGGCCCACATTGTGCTGTCTGCTTGGCCAGGGAGCCTGCCTCCTCCTCTCTGCCTGCCTCTCTGCATGTCTGTGATCTCTCTGTCAAATAAATAAATAAAATCTTAAAAAAAAAAAAAAAAAAGAATCCAGAAAATGAATGGCTTATAAACAACACATATTTAATTCTAATGGTTCTGGAGGCTCGGAAGTTCAAGATCAAGGCACCAGTGCATTTGGTGTCCAGGGAGAACCTCCTTCCTGGTTCACAAACAGGCATCTTTTGCTGTGTCCTCACATGGCAGAAAGGGCAAGTGAGCACTCTGGAGTCCCCTTTATAAGGGAAATAATCTCATCCATGAGAGCCCTGCTCTCACGACCCAATCACCTATCAAGGGCCCTACTGCCTAATACCATCACATTTATCATCTAGGCAACGTAAGAATGTGGGGGTGGAGGGGAGAGGACACTAACAATCAGTCATAGCCGCTGGTATTTGTAATTAGTCAAAGATAGAATCCACCGTATTTCTTGCCATGTGTCTGTTCCCTGTTATTATTTGTGGAATTATTTTTTTTTAAGATTTCATTTATTTATTTGACAGGGAGAGAATCACAGGCAGGCAGAGAGGCAGGCAGAGAAAGAGAGGGAAGCAGGCTCCCCACTGAGCAGAGAGCCCAATTCGGGCCTCAATCCCAGAACCCTGAGACCATGACATGAGCTGAAGGCAGAGGCTTTAACCCACTGAGCCACCCAGGCACCCTATGGAATTATTCTTCACTACAAACTCAGACATCTTCAGTGTTATTTCCTGACTCTTAACCATTAGTTGACACTGCTCACGCCCTCACCTCCTAGCACATTAAGATCTGGTTCAGGGTGACACTTCAGCTCACTTCTTTACAAGAGGACCACTGGCACTAACTCAGCTCATGTGTCAATTGATGGGCTCTGCTTGTTGTCCCAGTTTAAGATTTGGTTGTGTTGGTTTTTAAGATTTTATTTATTTGACAGAGAGAAACACAGCCAGAGAGGGAACACAAGCAGGGAGAGTGAGAGAGGAAGAAGCAGGCTTCCCACCGAACAGGGAACCCGATGTGGGACTCGATCTCAGGTCTCCAGGATGACCTGAGCCGAGGGCAGTCGCTTAACCAACTGAGCCACCCAGGCGCCCCGGTTGTTTGTCTGTGTTTTTTTAAGATTATATTTATTTGACAGAGAGAAACATAGCTAGAGAGGGAACACATGCAGGGGGAGTGAGGGAGAAGCAAGCTTCCCGCGAGCAGGAAGCCCAATGTGGGACTCGATCCTGGGTCTCCGGGATCATGACCTGAGCTGAAGGCAGTCGATTAACCAACTGAGCCACCCAGGCGTCCCCAAGATTTGGTGTTTTTTTTATCATCTAGGCACACAAAATATAGTTCTGATCAAAGAAAATATTTTCTGTCAAGGTCTAGGCATAACTGGTTTTTAAAAAAATGTTATTATTTACAGTGTCTGGTATGCAGAAGGCAGTCAACAATTATATGATAAATTAAAGGACATATCAGGTCAGGAAATCAATACAAAAGGCCCAAGATGGCAAACTGTGGGTATGCTCTAGAAATGGTAATGGTCAAAATATCAGATACATGAACGCCCGCAGTAATAAAGTGAGCTAGAGTGAAAAATTGGGGAGTCTTGAATGCTCAGATCAGATATTAAGATTACCACCTGAGAATTCACAGAACCACTAAGATTTGGTTATAATGAGGTATCTGCTCAGGAAAGATAACTCTGAAATATCCCATTTCAGGTAGGTGTTTTCAGATGTCATTGAAATGACCACTAGAATATAAACAGCAACAATTCTGTTTCAGAAATGGAAAAAGAGAAAGTGTACACCGCAGCAAATTTCTACAAGACAAAGTGCAATCAAGACCAGACTGGTGTTGGGAGGTGGGAGGTAGGGATGAGCAGCCTGAAATTCAATAAATAAAAAAGGAAAAGCCTGTGTGGGAAGTAAGAAATGGTGTCTGTGACAGAAGGCAAACACCCACAGGGCGGTAGCAGAGCCCCAGGGCTGGCCAGAAGATGGGCTCATTCACCCTGCCCCTGGGAAGGGGAACATAAAGGGGACTCATGTAGCTAAACTCTGAAAGGACTAGTGCCTATTACTAGGGTGAGTGTGGGAAGGTGGGGATGGGGCAGTACCAAGGAACAGACCTTGAGAAGCAACCAACTGGTACATCAGTGAAATTCTCTGATAGCTTCCTCCCTACTTAAACAAGATATTTATACTTGAAATCTTGCAAAATCACCAAGGAAAATACAATCTTTACTCTTTGAGACCAAAAGATTTGCCCATGGATCCAAATAATCTCCAACACAACTTATTTGAAATCCCAATATTGGACCAATATACTCTGTCAGGTTGAATCACTAGAAAAGTTAATAAATTTCAAAGTTTACTGACAAATACACATTGACGCACACACAGACCTGAGTAAATCAAGTGACACTATGATGTTCCTAAACAGGAAGATTCAATATGACAAAGATGACAATTCACCCCAAATTAATCTATAGTTATGCAACCCCAACCAAAACCTTAAAGGTTTTGTGTGAAGCATTTCATCAATATTTCCTCCACTCTCTGAAGCCCAGCACTCCTTCCTCAGGAAAGGAATTATGAGCAAGCCGTACATGTCCTCCTTTGATCTGGTTTCATATATACCATGAGAAATTCCTTGAAGTTTGAATCATGTGGATGGTATCTTCATATCCCAGTATTAATGCAAGTTGTTTTAATTACCACAACTCCAAAATTTAGTAACTTTTTTTTTTTAAGATTTTTATTTATTTGACAGAGAGAAACACAGCTAGAGAGGGAACACAAGCAGGGAGAGTGAGAGAGGGAGAAGCAGGCTTCCCACCGAGCAGGGAGCCCGATGTGGGACTCGATCCTGGGTCTCCAGGATCATGACCTGAGCCAAAGGCAGTCGCCCAACGAACTGAGCCACCCAGACGCCCCTAAAATTTAGTAACTTAAAGCAATAATCATTTGATCTGGTTCCATATATACCATGAGAAATTCCTTGAAGTTTGTGTCATGTGGATGGTATCTTCATATCCCAGTATTAATGCAAGTTGTTTTAATTATCATAACTCCAAAATTTAGTAACTTAAAGCAATAATCATTTTTGCAGCTTGGGCAGGGCTCAGTGGGGCAGCTCATCTCTGTGTCATATCACGTTAGTGAAGCTGGTTTGAATGAGGCGGAGGGATCCATTTCCAAGATGGCTCCAAGTTGTGCTGGCTGTCACATGGGAGCTCAGCTGGGGCTAGCTGAGGCCCTTTATCCTTTGCCATATGGGCCTTTCCACTTGACTCAAGTTTCCTCAGAGAATAGCCACTGGGTTTTGGAAGGAGAGAGGAATAATACCCCTGTTCAGAGATCCCGGAATGCTACTTCTTTGCATTCAATTAGGTGAAGCAGTTATAGGCCCAGATTAGATTCAAGAGGAGTCACAAGTCTTCCTCCTGATGGAAGCAGCTGCATGCAGGTACAAGGGCAGAACTATTTGGGAGCCACCTTTGGAGACTATATATTACTCAGGGTGTTCCTCAATTTTATATTCCATTGGACATTTGGTCAGTTTCCCTAAAGGCTATCCAAATATTAGTGCTTAAAGCTGTCACCCTTATTAGAAGTAGTCCCAAATAACAGGTTAAATATAACTCATCACTAAAGCAGCATTTCCCAGAAAACATTATTTTTCTAATAACCTCAATTATCTAATAAAAAGTTATTTTTCAAATTTTTTGAGGTGCAATTTACAGTGCAATATGCAAATCTTAAGTATGTAATTCAATGTTTTTTGACATACCCATATAGCTGTGTAACACACTCATCTCAAGATCTAGCTCCCTCACCCAATATTCTGCCTTTTTCTTGTAAATGCATGTTCCCACAGGCAACCACCGCTGATTGTTTGCCTACTCTAGAATTTCATATAAATGAATTATATAGTACATACTCTTTTGTGTTAGACTTCTCATTCAGCATTAAGTTTTTGAAACTTACATTTATATATTAATTACCTCTTTTTAATTATTAGTATTTCACTTTATGAATATATTACAATTTGTAAATATTCATGTGTTGGTGGATATTAGAGTTGTTTCCAGTTTGGGGCTATTTTTATTTTTTAAAGATTTTTATTTATTGGGCGCCTGGGTGGCTCAGTTGGTTAAGCAACTGCCTTGGGCCCAGGTCATGATCCCGGAGACCCGGAATCGAGTCTCACATGGGGCTCCCTGCTTGGAAGGAAGCCTCCTTCTCCGTCTCTCACTCCCCCTGCTTGTGTTCCCTCTCTCGCTGTGTTTCTATCAAATAAATAAATAAAACCTTTTTTTAAAGGTTGAGAGAGGAAGAGAGAGAGGGTGAGTGAGCACAGGGGCAGGATGGGGGGGGCAAGAGGTGTCAGGAAGAGGGGCAGAGGGAGAAACAGACTGCCAGCTGAGCAGGGAGCTCAAGGATCTTGATCCCAGGATCCTGGGATCATGATCTGAGCCCAAGATAGATGCTTAACCGACCCAGCCACTCAGGCACTGCTTGGGGCTATTTTAAAGCTGCTATGAACATTCTTGTACAATTCTTTTCATATATATGAGGCTTTATTTCTCTTGGGTAAATTCCTAGAAGTGAAACTTCTGGGTCAAACAGATGATGCATCTTTAATTTTACTAGAAATTGCCAAAGTTTCCAAAGTGACTGAACCAGAGTTCCAGTTACTCCACATCTATACACTTTGTCAGTCTTTAATTTTAGCTATATATTAGAGCTAGAAGTCCCTCATGAGATACGATTATACAAATACATTCTCCCGGTATATGGCTTATCTATTAATTTTCCTAACCATGTCTTTTTTTTTTCTTTTTAAAAAATATTTTATTTATTTGACAAAGAGAGAGATCACAAGTAGGCAGAGAGGCAGAGAGAGAGGAGGAAGCAGGCTCTCTGCTGAGCAGAGAGCCCGATGTGAGCCTGGATCCCAGGACCCTGAGATCATGATCCGAGCGGAAGGCAAAGGCTTAACCCACTGAGCCACCCAGGCGCCCTAACCATGTCTTTTCCTCAGTAGAAGTTTTAAATAAATTTCTGTTATGTACAACTTATTTTCTCTTTTACAGTTAGCATTTTCTGGGTCCTAAGATATACTTGCTTACCCTAAAGTCATGAAGATACTTCTGGTTTTCTTCTAGAAGCCTTAGTTTTAGCTTTTATTTATTAGGTTAATAATCCACCACAAATTATTTTTTGAGGATAGTATGAGGTAAGGCCTGAGATTTAAAATATCTAGTTATTCCAGCATATTGTCTCTTTCTCCATGGAACTGTTGTGAAGTCTTGGTTAAAAATCACTTGACTAGGGGCGCCTGGATGGCTCAGTTGGTTAGGCGACTACCTTCGGCTCAGGTCATGATCCCGGGGACCCAGGATCGAGCCCCACGTCGGGCTCCCTGCTCGGCGGGAAGCCTGCTTCTCCCTCTCTCACTCATCCTCCTTGTGTTTCCTCTCTAGCTGTGTTTCTCACTGTCAAATAAATAAAATCTTAAAAAAAAAAAAAAATCACTTGACTAGGAGCGCCTCAGTGGCTCAGAGGGTTAGGCCTCTGCCTTCGGCTTGGGTCATGATCTCGGGGTCCTGGGATCGAGCTCCACATTGGCAGGGAGGCTGCTTCCCCTTCTTTCTCTGCCTGCCTCTCTGCCTACTTGTGATCTGTCAAATAAATAAAATCTTAAAAAAAGAAAAAAAGTATTTATTTATTTATTTTCATATATAAAGGATATATATATCCCAGGATCCTGGGATCAAGGCCCGCATCAGGGTCTCTGCTCAGTGAGGAGCCTGCTTCCTCCTCTTTCTCTGCCTTCCTCTCTGCCTACTTATGATCTCTCTCTCTCTGTCAAAAAAATACATACATACACAATCACTTGACTATATTTGTATGGGCGTATTTCTGGATTCTAGTCTGTTTCAGTGATCTGTGTGTCTTGTTTACTGCACCCATATGGAGAGTCTTAGAATCACAGAGTCTCAGTTCTTCTTCAAAACTGTTTTGGCTATCCTAGGTTCATCACATAACTTTTAGATAAACTTTTCAAAAAAAAAAAAAAAAACAAACAAACTTCTGCTGGGATTTTGACTGGAATTGCACTGAATCTATAGATCAATTTAGAAAAAGCTGACAACAAAACAATACTGAGATTTCCAATCATGTACATAATATATCCTTTTACTTAAATCTCCTTAATTTCTCTCAGCAATAAGTATCATACATTTAAGTTTAAGTATTTGTTTATAATCTGTTCTGATTAGTGTAATTTATAAGTCTGTGTAAAAGCCATATTAGGAAATTTCAAGACTGGTAAGATACGTTGTTTTTTTTCTTACAGTCTAAGAGAAGAGCAAAATATTCTCATTACAATTTTGAAAGAAAAATTTGAGTAACATTTTAATTAGAAGAGATGAAATATATACACATTTAATAACACAAAGACTATAATTACAGAGGAGTCACACATACAATACAAAAACAAAGGAGAAAGTAAATTCAGCTTCTGATTTATCTTAAACAATTCAAAATAATAGAAATATATTTATAGGAATATATTTAAGTGACTCTTTAAGTGATAGAGTCACTTAAATATATGAAAAACTGAATTCCAGGAGATGTAAGAATTAGGAAAATAACCTTTTTATGACAACTTTTGCATCCAAATTGGCATTCAGCATGGATAACAATCTTTTTTTTTTTTTTTAAGATTTTACTTTTAAGTAATTTCTACACGCAACACAGGGCTCAAATTTACAACCCAGAGATCTAGAGTTGTATGCTCTAGTAAGCCAACTAGGCACCTCCACTTTTTTCCTTAAAATTTTCATTTATGGAAATTGCTTAACTTACTTCATTAAATGACTGCAGCATTTAATAATCAATATAGCCAAGCTAAATCCTTCAACTTTGATCTTCTAATTTAAATAAAAATGGCTGGCCAGAATTCCCTTTACATAGCCTTTTATAATGTACTTGAGAGTGGTTAACTTTTTTTTTTTTTTTTTAAGATTTTATTTATTTATTTGACAGAGAGAAACACAGCCAGAGAGGGAACACAAGCAGGCAGAGTGAGAGAGGGAGAAGCAGGCTTCCGGCCTAGCAGGGAGCCAGATGTGGGGCTCGATCCCAGATCTCTGGGATCATGACCTGAGCTGAAGGCAGTCGCTTAACCAACTAAACCACCCAGGCATCCCTTTATTTTTTTTTTAATGTACATAATCCTAATTCAAAAGATTTTCTCCATATTTTTAATTATTTAATTTTTAGGATGAAACTATCAAATATACACTAAAATATGATCAAATCAGTTTTTAAGATACTTCACTCCCCATAATTTCAGATGAGAAATTAGACTTTTCATTGAAAAATAGTTATTCTTTATCATTTTAATTTTGTCTTTAAAATAAATGCATCAAATAAGAATATTATATTAAAACATTTATAACCTGAAACTGTTTTTAGCAGTAGTAATTTCTCCATAAAATATAACTGCATATATAAAGCAGTATGAAATCCACTCATATATATGAGACTGTAGAGTATAATGGAAGATTAGTACTTCTTTTTATGTCTGGGCTATATAAACATAATAGTTACAAAATGGAATAGAAAATGGCTTTGTTGCTATTGAATATGTGACTTTGACAAACTTAGGTTTTCATTCCCATCCTCTTTTGGAAAGAGGGAAGGGTTAATAATACTCACCTTCACAGAACTGTTGTAAAGATTAAATTATTGTTTGCATGGTACTCTGCATAGTTCTCACCTGATGATAAGTACTAAATTAATGGCAATGCATTTCACCTTATGGCACTAATAAAGATAAAATACAGTTGCTCCTCAACAACACAGGGATTACAGGCACCGACCCCCGCACAGTGGGAAATCCAAGTATATAACTTTTGACTCCCCCAAAACTTAACTACTAACTTAACGGTTAGTGAAAGCCCTACTGATAACATAAGCTGTCCATTAACAAATATTTTGTATGTTGTATGTATTATACACCGTATTGTTATTATAAAGTAAGCCACAGAAAAGAAAATGTTAAGAAAACCATAAGGAAGAGAAAATACATTTACAGGACTGTAAAAAAAATCCACATGTAAGTGGGCCCACAGAGTTCAAGCTGGCACTGCTCAAGGGTCAACAGCACATGGCCTGATCTGGGCCACTCTATAATTCGCTAGGCCGACTGAGAGAGCAAAGGAGGGCTGAGGAACTCTGCAACATGGTAGTTATTCGACAGCTCTCAGTCTGTATATTAAAAACCCGCCAGCATGTAAAAAAGTACATTAGAGCACAAACAACATCCCAGAGTCTTACAGTGTTTTCTTTAGTATCCATTAGTAAAGTCATTTATGAGAATTAAGGGTGGGGGGGGGGGATTTAATGTCAATGTTGGAGGTTTTAGAATTAAATTGAGAAAGTATTTAACATATCACTTGTTAGTGATTTTCAGACCTGCTTAGTTATGTAAAATGACCAATAGATTTAAAATACACAAGAGCAAATACAAATTCAAATGTGTAAAAAAAGATCTCTCTTCAGTTCCTATAAAAAGAAAAAAGGACAAAACTAAATGCATACAATTATATTACAAATATCAGGAAACTTCAACAATCAACAGTGATTATCTTTTTTATATAGAAACGTAGCAATCTCTTCCCACACACATTTAATAACTATGAAATAGAACTACAACATATTACATAACATGATTTTTTTGGCTACTAAAGACCACAAAATAATTCACTATGAAATATGTTTTGTGCAAAAATTAAAGAGACTGTATTTGAACAGAATAGAAGAGGAAAGAGGAATCATTAAGAGGTACCCACTGTTAGGAATGGAGTTTTTCCCCCCCAACACCTATCCCACTGCCAGCAATGGGAGTGGAGACAACTGGTGACATAAAAATTAGCATTTTATATTACTTTAAAATAGATAAAGCCAGATTATTTCAATATTATGAAAAGCAAACATTTACTCTTGACCGTTTAGCAAGGACATACCCCAGCAAATTCTATTATCTTCTCAACATTAACCTAGACAGAGGGATGAGGATGGTGCAGATGGAAGACTTAAAAAGAGACACAGAGAGAAAACATACCGGGGAAATACACACAACATTATGCATTAAGTACAAATAACGAAAAACGACTTCTATGACACATTTTCCAAGAAAAGTTATTTTTACATGTCTTGAAATCCTGCAAAGCCAGGTATATAGCAAGGGGTTAAAAACAAAGTCACTGATGAATGATAATCAATTTTTAAAAGAGTTCATGCAATTATCTTAGCTGGAAAGCTACTGTCCCAAGTCACAAAATTTATGTTTTGCCACATGATGACATATGAAAATCAGTTCTTAAAAGAAGTTATTTTGTACTTGGTGCTGACAGAGCTCTTGAGAAAGTGCTATACAAACTGAAGTTTATAGAAATCTTTAAGCGATAATTTTAAAATACCATACAAAAATATGTAAACGAAAAGATGCTGTAGAGTTGCAGGGCATTATAAAATCCGAAATGCAGATTAAGACAAAAGATTGTCCCTTCTGCATTTAAAAAAAATTGTTAGCATAATCTTATAAGTTCCAAATTGCATTTTCAGTCAGCAGCAAAAGGTGCCAGATGCATCACTGTGCTTCACAGGACCCCAGGAATGACCCCGCAGGGGCACTGGACCTTCGCAAGGGCGAGGCCGGCACAAGCTCCCCACTGCTCATTGGTGCACACGGGAGAAAGAGTTGCAACATCTCTCATCTGGGAGACACTCTAGCATTTAAACATTTATGCACCCCTTTTTAATCTATCCTGTCAGAGAGGAAAACTGCTTTTTAAAGACATTATAAACAATGTAGATTCTGATGGTAAAGCACTGTAAAAATTAGGTATATTTTTGGCACAAAGCACTTTTTAAAATCTGAGCTCATTTTGCAAAATATACGTCTGGAATTTCTTATTTGAAAATAAAAGCTTTTAACATAGACAAAATGTGTAAATGATTGTATGAATGAAATGAATGAATGAGATTCTAGGTTGCCTTAAATACTGAACATCCCTTCATTATACTTCAGTACCAGATATCCATGCAGACCTCCACATTCTACACCGTACAGATATTGCACAAGTAACATTGCCAAAATGCGCACTCATGCAGTCTGGCAAGACTTAAGAGTTTACCTTTCAATATTATTTTTTTATATGTATTTGGATCCAATACTACTTTCCAGAAAAGCTATATGACCAATTTCAGAAATACAATACTTGCTATCTTTCCTGGACCAATAATATTAAAATCTGTACCAATATATTCAGGCATTCCACTATGTTTTCCGGCACTTAAAATTCAGCAAAACCTGTTTTTGACATTTCTTAGAGCATTCCTTCAAAAACAACAGGAGAAGCTTCGTCTGATGTAAAAAAATTAAAATGAGTCCACAAGGCAGTAATTTTTCCACCAAAGATCTCACTCCATCTGAAAAGCACTGCAGAACAATATTTAAGACTGTCAACTTTCACAGAGCCATTAGGTGCAAAGTCTGCTAAAAAAAAAAAACTTGTAACATACCATGACAGTTGGATGTATTTCTTACTGAACTGCACAATATAATTCAACGTTTTTCCCCCTAAAATGTTTTAGGGTATGCTACAGCTGCTAAAAGGATTTCTGTTTTTCTTGGTCCTCTGTTTGTTGGGTCTAAGATTGATGACATCTCCACCATTAAGGGTACTTAAGTTTTGACCCAAGTGACTTCCAGTAGATGTATTAAAGACACCTGTATAAATTGAGGGAAAACAGACACAGTAATACTGATATAACTCAGGATTACCAATTACAGACGGTGCATCCAGCATCTTAGGAAATCAGTAATATTTTCTTTTCTTTTTAAAGGTTTTATTTATTTGACACAGAGAGAGATCACAAATAGGCAGAGAGGCAGGCAGAGGAAGAAGGGGAAGAAGCAGGCTCCCTGCCAAGTAGAGAGCCCGATGTGGGACTCGATCCAGAACCCTGAGATCATGACCTGAGCAGAAAGGTGGAGGCTTAACCCACTGAGCCACCCAGGTGTCCCCATTAATATTTTCAATATTTATAATTTTAAGCTTTTGTTTTTATTTCATATATATATATAATTTATTTTTTTTTTATATTTTATTTATTTGACAGAGAGAAACACAGCCAGAGAGGGAACATAAGCAGGGGGAGTGAGAGAGGGAGAAGCAGGCTTCCCGCCGAGCAGGGAGCCCGATGTGGGACTCGATCCCGGGTCTCCAGGGTTATGACCTGAGCTGAAGGCAGTCGCTTAACCAACTGAGTCGCCCAGGCGCCCCTATTTCATATATTTTTAAAATTTTTTTAAAGTAAACTCTAATCCTCCCTCTCCCTTTTAAGTAAACATGGGCTCGAACTCACAACCCTGAGATCAGGAGTTGCATGCTCTACCAACTAAGCCAGCCAGGTGCCCCACATTGAATTTATTTTTAATAGCAATACACATTGTTTTTCAAAGTTCAAAAGGTACAAAAGGGATCAAAGTCTTCCTTTCAAATCACCAGTTTACCTTCCCTAAAGCATACATGTGTTATCACTTTTCCCACAAATCCTTCCAGAGATATTTTATGCATATTTAAGCAAAAATGCATATTTTTTCCTCCTTTAATAACCAAAATGATGATTACTGTACACAATGTTCTGCATCTTTTCACTAACAATCTATTTCTGAAATTTGGAAACCAATAAATATGATAATGTTAATAATTTCACTTATTATCTTTTATATCATATAATTTCCTCATGCATACCAGATCTGTATTGACAACAGTATTTGTGAGATTTTTATGTTAATAAAAACACTGCATGGCGCCTGGGTGGCTCAGGTGGTTAAGCAACTGTCTTCCGCTCATGTCATGATCCCAAAGTCCTGTGATTGAGTCCCGCTTTGGGCTCCCAGCTCTGTGGGGAGCTTGCTTCTCCCTCTGATCTCCTTCTCTCTCAAATAAATAAAATCTTTAAAAACAAAACAACAACAACAAAAATGACTGCATACGTAAAAGCTGCAGTAATGTAGGATTTTCCTATCTCAGTTAAAACAACAATGAAATGGTCTACAGATAATTAAAGTGATAAGTAGATGGAAGATGAACTAAAAGAAAACTTTTAACTATTATAGTTTCCATTTTGAACTGTGCTGCTCTTAAACTATAATCTGTAATTTATAAGCTACTTATCATCCATGATACAGAAAAGTCTGGGCCACAGACATTGTCAACAATGCAAAGATGACTAAGACCAATTCCTGGTCATAAGAAGTTAAAACTCTAGTTAAAGTGAGGTGAGCTGATAATACAAATAAAAAATGCTATAGATGCCCTACCTTACGTGTCATAAAAGAGACACAAGACCCCACAAATGGTTCCAAGGAAGGACCAATTACAGTTACTGTATAAGAAGGGATAAACTAATAAAAAAGGTGGAACTGGCAGCTGGCAGCACACTGGACTCGTTTAGAAGAAAAGCAGAGTAGCCATGACTCCAGCTAGATATATAGTGAGCAGAGAAAGCTTTCTAGACAGCCTTGAATAATGAATAGCTGGATGAGAAAGGGAGAGGTCATTTTTTTTTTTAAAGATTTTATTTATTTATTTGACACAGAGAGAGATCACTGGTAGGCAGAGAGGCAGACAGAGAGAGAGGAAGAAGCAGGCTCCCTGCTGAGCAGAGAGCCCGATGCGGGCCTCGATCCCAGGACCCTGAGATCATGACCTGAGCCAAAGGCAGAGGCTTTAACCCACTGAGCCACCCAGGCGCCTGAGAGAGGTCATTTTTTTTTTTTAAAGATTTTATTTATTTGACAGAGAGAAACAGCCAGAGAAGGAACACAAGCAGGGGGAGTGAGAGAGGGAGAAGCAGGCTTCCCGCTGAGCAGGGAGCCCGATGTGGGACTCGATCCCGGATCTCCGGGATCATGACCTGAGCCAATGGCAGTCGCCTAACCAACTGAGCCACCCAGGCACCCGGGAGAGGTCAATTTTGATGGAAGAACCAAAATAAGCAAAAATGAAAAAAACAGTACCAGAGTGTTTAAGAAACAGGAAGACCTCTGGCAAAACTGGAAAATGGGGTCCATAGATAATAGTGGGGCATAAGACCACACAGCAGGGTAGACGATACTGTCTTCAGATCTCAGAATGAAGAGCTGCATTTACTATTCTCCACAATATGAATCTATCAAAGGGTTTTACTCAGTGAATGGGAAGAGACAAGAATGGAGCCCAGAAGACAAGACCAGACAGAAGCTTATTACAACTGTCCTCTTTTGTTTCAAAGAGCACTTGAGGTGTATGACAGTAAGAACATATGCAATGAAAATGGCAAAATAACAACAAAAAAGAAGCCAGAAACAAAGTGGGGGAAAAAGTTAAAGGAAGTCAAGAAAATACTTTACGTGATTACATGTATGTAGTGGGCACGTTGGGGAGAGAATACAGATACGAAATCTCTAAGAGACTACACAGAAGCTTTAGAAACAGAAAATTTGGATCTCAGCTTCCTGAAAGCCAAAACAAAGAGCAATACATGGACAGTCAGTGTTACAGAGAAAACAACATACTTAGTTTTCAGGAAATGTTAGACTTTGTAAACATTTATTTATTATGTTTTATTTATTTTAAGATTTTATTTATCTACTTGAAAGAGAAAGAAAGAGAAAGCATAAGAGAGAGAGTGAGCAGAGGGAAGGGGTACAGGGAGAAGCACACTCTCCGCTGAGCAGGGCACCCAATGTAAGAGTCAATCCTGGGACCCTGGGATCATGACCTGAGCCAAAGGCAGATGCTTAACCGAATGAGCCACCCAGGCGCCTCTTTGTAGTCATTTAATATTACCAAAAAAAAAAGAATTAGTGAAGTGTATGTAAACAGAACAAGTATACAGTCAGAAGAACAAGTGTTAAGACCTCCTTTATACACAAGACAGATCTTTATAAAGTCTTTACCTCCGCTCTCTTAACATATAAAATGGATTTAGAAAATTCAATAGTTAAAAAAATCTTTAACTCAATATACCTTTTGAGACCTGATAGAAGTTTTAATAATTGCTGATCTAGTAGTTCCTAATCACATTTCTTAAAGAAATGAACATATTATATTTTCTAAAAATTGTAGGGGTGCTGCGGTAGCTCAGTCGGTTAAGCACAGGACTCTTGATCTCAGCTCAGGTCTTTTTTGAGTTCAAGCCCTGCGTTGGGCTCTAAATTGGGTGTGGGGAGGGTGCCTGGGTGGCTCAGTTGGTTAAGCCACTGCCTTCGGCTCAGGTCATGATCCTGGAGACCCGGGATCGAGTCCCACATCGGGCTCCCTGCTCGGCGGGAAGCCTGCTTCTCCCTCTCTCACTCCCCCTGCTTGTGTTCCTTCTCTGGCTGTGTTTCTGTCTGTCAAATAAATAAAATCTTTATAAATAAATAAATAAATAAATAGGGTGTGCGCCTACTTAAAAAGTATTTTTAAAAGACGATTAAAAAAAAAAATTTAAGTAAAGAATGCCTGGGTGGCTCAGTGGGTTAAGCCTCTGCCTTCTGCTCAGGTCATGATCTCAGGGTCCTGGGATGGAAGCCCGCATCAGGCTCTCTGCTCAGCAGGGAGCCTGCTTCCTCCTCTCTCTCTGCCTACTTGTGATCTCTCTCTCTCTGTCAAACAAATAAATAAAAATCTTTAAAAAAATTAAGTATGATAATAATGAATGGAAAATAAATTTATGTAAACATGGGATAAAAAAATTCTTGGGTACTTACCAATTTTGTTACTACTTGAATGCATTAATTCTGGATCCTCAGCTATTTGCTGTTTGAGTTTTTGAAGGTATTTTTCAGCCAAATATTTAAAAACTAGAATAAAAACAAAAATCTTACCAGGTCAGGATAGTGTATACATGTAAAATCTATTATTTCATATCACTCACTATAATATTCTATACTTCCTAAAAACAATAATTTATTTTTGAAATATTTGTATTCTTTCATTCATTCTTACTAAACACATTTAAGATTCAATTGGAAGTATACAATCCAGTTGAAAAAATTCAACTTCTAAAAAATATTTGGGCAGGGGTGCTTGTGTGGCTCAGTTGGTTAAGCGACTGCCTTTGGCTCAGGTCATGATCTCAGGGTCCTGGGATGGAGCCCCACACCAGGCTCCCTGCTCTTCAGGAATCCTGCTTCTCCCTCCCCTTCTGCCTGCCACCGCCCCCCATTTGTGCTCTTTCTGTCAAATAAATAAATAAAACCTTTAAAAAAATTATTTGAACAATACCTAAGTTCAGTGGTCATAATAAATGGTCATTTGTTAGCAAAGAAATGAAATAATACTTGTAGTTAGTTTTAGGTACTTGAATAGGGATAAACATTCAGCAACACTACACTAACTCAGTCTTGAAAAGATGTCTCCTTTTTTAAAAAGATTTTATGTATTTCTTTTTGAGAGAGACTATGAACGCATCAGCACAAGCCGGAGGAATGGGGGAGGGCAGAGGGACAGGGATACAAGCAGACTCCCTGCTGAACATGGAGTCCAATGTGGGACTCAATCCCATGACCTGAGCTGAAGCAGGGACTAAACCGACTGTGCCACCCAGACGCCCAAGATGTCTCCTTTCTTTAGGTGAAAAAAACTATCCAGAAGACACTTAAGCAACAATCAAGCTGCAATATAATAAAAGAAGTAGCAGTTCTGTGGGTGCCTGGGTGGCTCAGTGGGTTAAAGCCTCCACTTTCAGCTCAGGTCCTGATGTCAGGGTCCTGGGATCAAGGCCTGCATCCAGCTCTCTGCTCAGCAGGGAACCTGCTTCCTCCTCTCTCTCTGCCTGCCTCTCTGCCTACTTGTGATCTCTCTGTCAAATAAATAAATAAAATCTTAAAAAAAAAAAAAGTAGCAGCAGTTCTGGAATGAGAAAAACAATCATCTTTCTCTACTCTCACTCTCTTAAACTGTGAAATACTACTAAATAAATTAAGATCAGGGGTACCTGGCTGGCTCAGTCAGTAGAGCATGGGACTCTTGATCTGGGGATCATAAGTCTGAGCCCCATGCTGGGGATAGAGATTACTTAAAAAAAAAAAAACAAAAAAACAAAAGAAACCCCCCAAAAAACAATGAGGGGTGCCTGGGTGGCTCAGTTGGTTGGGTACCTGCCTCCTGTTTTTGGTTTTATCTCATGAGTTGTGGGACTGAGCCCCTCACTGGGCTCTGCACTCAGCAGGGAGTCTGTTTGATAACTCCCTCTGCTCCTCCCCTGATCTCTCTCTTTCTCTCATAAATAAATAAATCTTTTTAAAAACACACACACATACAACAACAACAACAACAAATTAAGGTCATTGTAACCACCTAATGGAATATCCACTATAAAGGAGTTTCAAACAAGTCCGTAACTTTACAAGGTAGGCATGAAAAACATACACATGCATACACACTCATATATATAGTTATATATTTAAAGATAGAAAACAAAACAAAGCCCACCCAAGTTTTGCTATAGAGAGTAATAAGTATTCAGAGTCATTGGTAATTAGCTAAGGACTCTAGGAAGTATCATCCCTCTAAATTTTATTTGATTGTTGACAAGAAAATTCTGTTCTTATTACATATATGATTTCTGGAAACCACAACAGAAAATGTAAGTAGAATAAAACAAACTTCTTCCTATTAATTTTTTTTTAAAAAGGCAATTTACCTTCAGTCACATTTAGATCTTCTTTCACTGAAGTTCTGTAGAATCTTAGCTTTAACTTTTTTGCCAGTGCCTCAGCTTCCTCACTATGTATCGATTAAAAAAAAAAAAAAAAGCACTTATGAAGGTACTTTCTGATAGCTTGTTTTAAAAAATCATTTTTGTTACATTTACTGAATATAGCTTATGGGTGGGGGTGTCAGACGTTCTAGACCAGCTGAAAGCTATGTTCTTCGTGCTGAGACAGGATTTTTAGTTTTCAGTACTCTTTGGGGATAAACACCATTATACTGACATTTCTATAGTCACTGAACTCAAGCTTTAAAATGGCTAAATATCACTTTTATTTATATAATACTTAACTCTGTCGTTAAGCATCTGCCTTCAGCTTAGGTCATGACCCCAGAGTCCCAGGATCGAGCCCCACATCAGGCTCCCTGTTCCGCAGGAAGCCTGCTTCTCCCTCTCTCACGCCCTCTGCTTATGTTTCCTCTCTAGCTGTGTTTCTCTCTGTCAAATAAATAAGTAAAATCTTTTATTGAGAAAAATTTGAATTTAATTGCCCTCTGAAAATCTTATACTACATTCCTTACTTTTACTCTTACTGGCTATGAAACTACTGTGCTGACAAAGCCAAAGTCATTATATTAACAACTGTGTCTACGAGAGCAGACTCCTAATTTTAGTTTTATTATGACTCCTGATCTTAGTTTTACTAACACTGTAATAGCTCTGCTCTAAAATCGTTCCAAATGATTCCACCCTACCCCTCTCCTGCTCTTGCTCCATTTTCACATCCTTGTGCAGCCTCTTCCGACACTGTGATCAAGGTTAGTCTGTGTGATCAATACACAAAAGGGATAGTATGAGACTTCTAAGATGAGGTCCTAGGAGACCGTGTGGCTTCTGTTTTGCCCTGTCTTGAACCCTGTCTTGACTGGGGGAAGCTGGCTGCTGTACCGTGCCGACACTCAAGCAGCTCCAGGAAGAGATGCACGTGGCAAGGCACAGAGGCACCCTGACAACAGTCAAGTGAGGGGGCCATCCTGGAAGCAGACCCTCCAGCCCCAGTCGAGCCTTTACATGACTACTGTCCTGGGCAACATCATGACTGCAAGCTCACGAAAAACCCAAACCAGCACTATTTGGCTAATCCATTCTCAAATTCCCGAACCACAGAAACTGAAATACTATTATTTTCTTTGTTGTTTTAAGCCACTAAGTTTTGGGTCAATTGGTTATACAGCAACAGATAACTACTTTCAAGAACATACCAAAAAATAAGATAAAAATCAAGCAAAGATTTTCAAAGCTAGCAAATACTTAGAGACAGAAATTATCTAGATGCTCTGTTCACAAATTTGAGCATAATACTTCTGAATACACAAAACAATATGAATCAAAACTACTTACCCCTTTAAATTCATCAATATGGGATAGCTACTTGCTCTAGATATTAAAATATACAGGGATATTTTTCCTAACATTCTTATTATATCTAGATTTGCTTTAACATCAAGAGCCGGATTTGTGGTTTAAGATTTAAAACTGGAATTCTAAAAGAGCCTTCAAAATTTATTTCCTTTAATTTTCTCTACTTATGGTTTCATGTGAACTTTTTTTTTAACTCAAACCAATCACCTAGACTAGCTCACAGAAAATTTAAGTTTAAAACGGTCTCTATAAAAGGCTTCCTAAATTTTTAAAATCTATGCAAAAATTAAAACAGGTTTTAACTTTAGAGAATTACCACCTCCCCCTCAAAAGTGGACATCTTACTTCTTTATACAAGAATCATCCAAGAGGTCAATCTTGTTCTGCACAAGTACAGTCGGTATATCTCCAACTTCAGCTACTACTTTCTCTCTCCAACTGGAAATTGCTTCAAAAGATTCCCTGTCTGTGGTAGAAAATACAAGCACACAAGCCTGTGCTCCTGTAGGTCACAAAATGAAAATGTTATTTTCCTTAATGAAGCAATCCTATATAGGACGAGGGCAACTTTTACCTATTCAAACAAATTTTTTATTGAAGTATAATTAAGATACAATCTTATATCAGTTTTAGATATATCAAAACAATTTTTATGTAAATGAATACTGAGCTCATCTTTGCAGCACTATGCTTATGTTTTAACATAGAAACTCTATTTTTCCAATTCCAAGAACAGTGGTTCTCAAAATTGTGTACAAGGGTCAAAGTACTCTCAAAACTATAAATTCTCTTATTTTTTTAAAGATTTTATTTATTTGACAGAGAGAAACACAGCCAGAGAGGGAACACAAGCAGAGGGACTGAAAGAAGGAGAAGCAGGCTTCCCACCAAGCAGGGAGCCCGATGCGGGACTCAATCCCCGGTCTCCAGGATCATGACCTGAGCCGAAGGCAGTCGCTTAACCAACTGAGCCACCAGGCCCCCTAAATTCTTTTTTTTTTTAAACTATACATTCTTGTTAACTAATTGTTGAATAATAGCTTGGAAGAAAAAAAACTGTATACATTCTTTCTGGAACACCATAAAATATGGATACATGGAATATTATAAAAGCAAGACAGAATGGTAAGCTAAGTATGAATGATATGCTTTTTCCAAGTTCTTACTACTTTCTGCCATTTGCTTCTGAATTTCTTTCAGCAGATTTAAGAAAAATCTGACAAAAAAAATCATAATTTTCTCATTCTATTTACTTTTTTAAAAAAATCTTTTTTTTTCAGAATACCAGTGATGTTAATGAACATAATTTAAGAATCCGTGCCAAAAGTTAATAATACATATATATTTAAAATAAAGGAAAAGGTGTGCCTGGGTGCCTCAGTGGTTAAGCCTCTGCCTTTGGTTCAGGTCATGATCCCGGAGACCTGAGATCAAGCCCTGCGTTGGCTGCCTGTTCGGTGGGAAGCCTGCTTCTTCCCTCTCTCACTCCCGCTGCTTGTGTTCGCTATCTGGTTGTGTTTCTCTCTGTCAAATAAATAAAATCTTTTTTTTAATATATTTTAATTTATTTGACAGAGAGAGATCACAAGTAGGGAGAGTCAGCCAGAGAGAAAGGAGGAAGCTGGCTCCCTGCCAAGTAGAGAGCCCGATGTGGGCCTCAATCCCAGGACCCCGAGATCATGACCTGAGCTGAAGGCAGAGGCTTAACCCACTGAGCCACCGAGGCGCCCTAAATAAAATCTTAAAAAAAAAAAGGAAAAGATTTAACTTCATTTTTTATCCTGTTTAACTCTCTAATTCCCACTGCTCAATGAGAATATTTTAATTCCCATGGTCAATGACAATATTTTAACTTTCAATTATCACATTAAGCAGCAACCTTCTTTTTTTTAAAAAATATGTTTTTTATTTATTTGACCGAGAAAGAGATCACAAGTAGGCAGAGAGGCAGGCAGAGAGAGAGGAGGAAGCCAACTCCCTGCTGAGCAGAGAGCCAGATGCGGGCCTCAATCTGAGGACCCTGGGATCATGACCAGAGCTGAAAGCAGAAGCCAAACCTAGTGAGCCACCCTCTTTTTTTTTAAATTGTATTGTGTTAGTCACCATGTGGTACATCATTTGTTTTTGATGTAGTGTTCATGATTCATTGTTTGTGAGCAGCAACCTTCTGAAAGAAGTCCTTTTAGTCTTCATCAGGATCAAAAGCTTTAGCAGAGTAAAGGAAACAGCCAACAAAACCAAAAGACAACTTACAGAATGGAAGATATTTGCAAGTAATTTATCAGATTAAGAGCTAGTATCCAAAATATATAAAGAACTTAAACTCAACACCCAAAGAACAAAGACTCCAATCAAGAAATGAGCAGGAAGGGGTGCCTGGGTGGCTCAGTTGGTTAGGCGACTGCCTTCGGCTCAGGTCATGATCCCGGAGACCTGGGATCGAGTCCCACATCGGGCTCCCTGCTCAGCGGGAAGCCTGCTTCTCCCTCTCTCCCTCCCCCTGCTTGTGTTCCCTCTCTGGCTGTGTTTCTCTCTGTCAAATAAATAAAATCTAAAAAAAAAAAAAAAAAAAAAAGAAAACATCTAAATGTCCAACAGACACATGAAAAAGTGCTCAACATCACTTGGCATCAGGGAAATACAAATCAAAACCACAATGAGATACCACCTCATACCAGTTAGAATGGCTAAAATTAACCAGTCAGGAAACAACAGGTATTGGCAAGGATGCAAAAAAAGGGGAACCCTCCTACACTACTGGTGGGAATGCAAGCTGGTGCAGCCACTCTGGAAAACAGTATGGAGGTTCCTCAAAAAGTTGAAAATAGGGGCGCCTGGGTGGCTCAGTTGGTTGGGCGACTGCCTTTGGCTCAGGTCATGATCCTGGAGACCCGGGATCAAGTCCCACTTCGGGCTCCCTGCTCGGTGGGAAGCCTGCTTCTCCCTCTCTCACTCCCCTTGCTTGTGTTCCCTCTCTGGCAGTGTTTCTCTCTGTCAAATAAATAAAATCTTTAAAAAAAAAAAAAAGTGAAAATAGAGCTACCCTCTAACCCAGCAATTGCACTACTGGTATCTACCCTAAATATACAAATGTAGTGATCCAAAGGGGCATGTGCACCTGGAGTGTTTAGAGTAGTAACGTCCGCAATAGCCAAACTATGGAAAGAGCCTAGATGTACATCAACAGATGAATGGATAAAGATGTGGTGTGTACACACACACACACACACACACACACACACACACACAGAGGAATACTATGCAGCCATCACAACCCCTGAAATCCTGCCATCTGCAAAGACACGGATAGAACTGGACGACATTATGCTAAGTAAAATAGGTCAAGCAGAGAAAGACAATTACCATATTATCTCTCTGATATGAGGAATTTGAGAGGCAGGGTGGGGGGCTGTGGGGGGTCAGGAGGGAAAAAATGAAACAAGATAGGACTGGGGAGGGGGCAAACCATAAGAGTCTCTTAATCTCAGGAAACAAACTGAGAGTTGCTAGGGGGTGGAGGGGAGGGATATTGAACACTGGGGAGGGTATATGCTATGGTGAGTGCTGTGAATTGTGTAAGACTGATGATTCACAGAACTGTACTCCTGAGTCAAACAATACATTATATGTAAGAAGAAGGAAAGGAAAGGAAAGGGAAAGGGAAAGAAAAAGGGAAGGGAGGCGAGGAAAGGGATGGGAGACGAAGGGAGGGGAGAGAAGGGAAGGGGCAGAGCCCCTTTTTTTAAGTAGGCTCCACACCCAACATGGGGCTTGAACACACATGGGGCTTGAACTCACAACCCTGAGATCAGGAGTCACAAGCTCTATGACTGAGCCAGCCAGGCACCCTTGAAAGTTCTTTTATAAATGATTAGATACTGAATCAATGTGGCAGCAGTGACAAAAGCAGATACATAGGCAATAAGAGAAAATCGCCCTGGGATCAAGAGGATTTCCTGGAATCAAGGCACACTTTCTCACTGTTACTCCTTCCTTCCAAATTCCTCAGGTATAAGAGTTTCTTACTGAGACTCAAAACATACATGCCTGGGCTGCCTAAGACACCCTAAGGCCAAAAAAGGTCTGTTTACCATCAAAGGGAATATCGTAGTAGAAAGCAATGAGCATGAAAGAGAAAAACCAGCAAATCATTATTACTGTAAAAGCAGACACTTTATATGGAAAAATCTTCCCTATTCTAAAACAGGTTTTAAGCCAAAGAATATATTAATTATAAGAAATTGTCTAAATTAATACAAAATTGGGGCAAAGGACAAGGCAAACACAGAGAGAAGCAACCTAACACTTCCCAGGAATTTAAGGAGAAATAAAACTGATGAGAGGTGCCTGGGTGGCTCAGTCGGTTCAGTGCCAGACTCCTGATTTTGGCTCAGGTTATGATCTATGGGTCGTGCGCTCAAGCCCCATGTCTGGATCCATGCTGGGCATGGAACCTGCTTGAAATTGTCTCTCTCCCTCTCCCTCACTTCTCTTTATCTCTCTCTCTCTCAATAAAAACAAAACAAAAAACCCCAACACTGACAAGATCACACTAGATACTGGGAAGTAAATTTATATTTACTGGAACTCTAATATTTATGTGAACTATAAATAAAAATTATTTTATTATACTTTGATGAAGAAACTGGTTTTATTTCTAAGATTTTATTTTTAGGTAATCTGTACACCCAACATGGGGCTCAAACTCACAACACTGAGATCAAGAGTTGCATGCTCTAGGGACTGAGCTAGTCAGGTGCCCCAAAATGTTGTTTAAAAAATCAATAAACGGGATGCCTGGGTGGCTCAGATGGTTAAGTGACTGCCTTCGGCTCAGGTCATGATCCCGGAGACCTGGGATAGAGCCCCACATCGGGCTCCCTGCTCAGCGGGAGGCCTTCTCCCTCTCTCACTCCCCCCTGCTTGTGTTCCCTCTCTAGCTGTGTTTCTCTCTGTCAAATAAATAAAATCTTGAAAAAAAAAAAGGTATTTATTTGAGAGACAGAGATAGTGAGAAAGACCATGAGAGAAGGAGAGGGAGAGCTACCCACAGATCTACTAAATTAGAGACAGTATTTTAACAAGCTCCCCAGGGGATTCATGTGCACACGACAGTTTAAAAAACAATGTGCTATACAACATGGCATAAAATTTAATAAGGTCAGGCCAATCAGAAACACAGGAATTAAGATTATATATGTTATAGTTATTCTGGATTTTAAATGCCTGTCCCTTATTCTTTTTTCAAGATTTTATTTATTGACAGAGCGATCACAAAAAGGCAGAGAGGCAGGCAGAGAAAGAGGGGGAAGCAGACTCCCCACTGAGCAGAGAGCCCAATGTAGGACTCGATCCAGGACCCTGAGACCAGAACCTGAGCCGAAGGCAGAGGCTTAACCCTCTGAGCCACCCAGGCACCCCAGCCTGTCCCTTATTCTTGTTGACACTCTATATAATGTGAAACACACAAATTATTTAATGAACCAATCTATCACAGATTCCACGCTCATACAATTTAAAACAAACCTAAAAGACTGGCATAGTCTAATTCTGACGTTCCATAATTTTTAACATTTATAATGGAAATTTATAAATAGCCTCTTTTCTAGAGCCACTTCATGTCGAACAATTTATAACCACTTATGTTCATGAAAGATGGTACTTAAAAATACAGATAGAGAGGGAACACAAGCAGGGGAAGTGAGAGAGGGAGAAGCAGGCTTCCCGCCCAGCAAGGAGCCCGATGTGGGGCTCGATCCCAGGTCTCTGGGATCATGAGCTGAGCCGAAGGCAGTCACTTAACCAACTGAGCCACCTAGGCGCCCCTGTTTCCTTCTATTTATGAACACAATCTCAGATAATAGGTCTCAAGTTTATAGCATCATTTCCCCATATTGTTAGTCAAAACATTTTTTTTCTTAGAAACAAATCACAGTAATAAAAACTATAATGAAAATGTTTTATACTGTACATAACTTTCTGTACTCAGTATGGTTTCTACTGCCTAGGGTGGACTTCCTAAGAATTTACGGAGTCGCTTGGGATCCTGTAAGGCTTTTTTTTTTTTTTTAAGATTTTATTTATTTGACACAGAGAAACATAGCCAGAGAGGGAACACAAGCAGGGGGAGTGAGAAAGGGAGAAGCAGGCTTCCCACTGAGCAGGGAGCTCAATGCAGGGCTCAGTCCCAGGACTCGGGGATCATGACCTGAGCTGAAGGGAGAGGCCCAATCACTGAGCCACTCAGGCGCCCCCCTGTAAGGCTTTCTAATGTGGTCTTTGATTTGTTCTTTACAAAGTCATGTTTCAACATGACTCACTATATAATTAATGCATCATGCCAAGAATATAGCTATGCCTCTTTTTTTAAAAGATTTTATTTATTTGACAGAGAGATACAGCGAGAGAGGGAACACAAGCAGGGAGAGTGGAAGAGGAAGAAGTAGGCTTCCCGCTGAACAGGGATACCCAAGCGGGGCTCGATCCCAGGACCCCGGGATCACAACCCAAGCTGAAGGCAGATGCTTAATGCCTGAGCCACCCAGGCGCCCCAGAATATAGCTGTGCCTTTAAACGATGGTTATTTATCTGGTAAGTCTTTTGAATTAATTATAGTAAGATTTTTCCTTCTTTAAATACAAATTTTTGGAGGGAACCTGGTTGGCTCAGTTGGTTGAGTGTCATGATCCCGGAGACCCGGGATCGAGTCCCACATCGGGCTCCCTGCTCGGCAGGAGGCCTGCTTCTCCCTCTCTCACTCCCCCTGCTTGTGTTCCCTCTCTGGCTGTGTTTCTCTCTGTCAAATAAATAAAATCTTTTAAAAAAATAAAAAATAAAAAACAAAAAAATACAAAATTTTAAAGTTTTTATGTATTTTGAGTAATACATCTAGGACATAAATCAGTAATCCTAATTTTATAAGGCATAGTATTCCCATGAATAAATCAATATCTTAATGCATTCTTCCCAGCCTTCCCATTCTTACATTCTCTTCTTAGCCTTCATTTCTAGTTAATTATATCAGCACTACTTGAATCTATACTAGTGGCAGATGATTACCTGGTTGCCTCGCTGGCATCCAATTACCCTCCCTCCCTGAGAACATCTCTCCCTCACTGTATAATAGCCATATGGTTTAGGCAGGCTGAACCTACCCTGTGCTCTGGGTGAGTAGGCTGTAAGTGCACCAAGCCACTTAGGGTAATCATATTTCTCTACTTACAGTGATCTGGTCAAGGGTGATCTAATCAGATAAAAGCAGGACTTTTGACCCATTATTGGGGGAATTAACCCTTTCTCCCCAAGGATGTGAACAAAGCATATGGCTTCCATTGCTGATGGTAGCAATCTTGCAACCAAGAGCAAAATCAGCATAAGGAACCCCACAAAAGGAGTTAGGCAAGTCAGGAGAATCAGTGAAGTTACAGTAAGAACAAACTATAAATAAAGCTCTGCTACTTCCATTTTTCTTTGTAGTTTAAGTGAGTTTGAGGTTGCTTTTCTGTTCTCAGCAACCAAAAGCACTCTGATGGAACCCCAAAAGAAAGCATGAGAATATTCAATATACCACTTCCCAAATTTACATATAATTGCCACTTTTTATTACTTAATTCATTTTGGATGTGATGTTTATTCTTCTAACTTAGAAAAAGAAGCTGAGGGTACCAGTTGGTTAAGCGACTGCCTTCGGCTCAGGTCATGATCCCGGAGACCCGGGATCGAGTCCCACATCGGGCTCCCTGCTCGGCAAGAAGCCTGCTTCTCCCTCTCTCACTCCCCCTGCTTGTGTTCCCTCTCTGGCTGTTTCTCTGTCAAATAAATAAAATCTTAAAAAAAAAAAAAAAAAGAAAGAAAGAAAAAGAAGCTGAAACTTAAGACCTGTCTCAGCATCCCATGGTCTTTGGCATTCTAACATGGTTGACTAAAAAAATTCCATTTAAGGGCGCCTGGGTGGCTCAGTGGGTTAAAGCCTCTGCCTTCGGTTCAGGTCATGGTCTTAGGGTCCTGGGATTGAAGCCGCATAGGGCTTTCTGCTCAGCAGGAAGCCTGCTTCCTCTTCTCTCTGCCCGCCTCTCTGACTACTTGTGATCTCTGTGTGTCAAATGAATGAATGAAATCTTTTTTTAAAAAAAATTCCATTTAAGCTTTTTAATTTTTTTTAAAGATTTTATTTATTTGACAGAGAGAAACACAGCCAGAGAGGGAACAGAAGCAGGGGGGGTGAGAGAGGGAGAAGCAGGCTTCCCGCCGAGGAGGGGGTCCAATGTAGGGCTCGATCCCAGGTCTCCAGGATCATGACTCGAGCTGAAGGCAGTCGCCCAACCAACTGAGCCACTCAGGCGCCCCTTAAATTTTTTTTTCTAATATGTAAGGGATTACTTGTTTCAGGGGTACAGGTTTTTACTATTCATCAGTCTTACACAATACACAGCACTCATCACCACACATACCCTCTTAAGAAAAGCTATTAAGAGATAATTTATTTATATGCTTAAGGTCACTTTTAAGTTAAAATGTTAAATGTAGGGGTGCCTGGGTGGCTCAGTCGCTTAAGCATCTGCCTTGGACTTAGATCATGAGCCTGCTTCTCCCTCTACCTTTGTGTTCTCTCCCTGTCTCTCAAATAAATAAATAAAATCTTTATAAATAAAATAAAATATTAAGTGTAGGGAAACCAAAGCTGTTCAAAGCCTTGTAATTCAAATGAAACAAAGCAGAAAAAATTTAAGCATCACCCACAGTAAATTAAGACAGGACAAGTAAATACTAACAATTATGGGTCCTCTTTTTAGTTTCTCGCAATGAATGTTTTTTTGCAGACATTATAAAGAGAAACTCTGACGTGTGGACACCTAAAAAGTACTAAACAAGAAGCACACAACAAGCCAGATGAGTCAAATTTTAAAAATTAAAAAATAATAATGTTGAACATCCCATAGTCTCATGGGATAAAACTTAAGAAAGCATTAATTCCTCAACTACACAGGAAATAAAAATTTGAGCTACCTGGTGTGTTGTTTTTATTTTAAACCAAAGACCCAAGTGATCTACTTAACAGTACAGTTCCAACATTTTCTCCCTTTTATTTATATGCAAATCAAATCATTTTTTGACATCTGACAAGTCTGCCTTTTCTCAAATTAAACTTTATTTTGAGATAATGATAAGCCTATAATTTTGCTCTTATAGATTAGAGATACACAATGGTAAAAATAAATTCTCCAAAAATAACCATACTGGTTAAAATGTAATATATCAAATTGTCAAAAGTTTAAAAATAAAGAGCCCACGGGCATCTGGATGGCTCAGTCAGTTAAGTATCTGCCTTTGTCGTGATCTCGGAGTCCTGGGATGGAGCTCCACTGGGCTCCCTGCTCAGCAGGTGTCTGCTTATCCCTCTCCCTCTGCCCCTCTTTCCTGCTTTTGCGCAAATGAATAAAATCTTAAAAAAAAAAAAAAGGAAGACCCCAGCCTGTCTTTTTTCCTCACAAAAGAACATATATTTCATGCCGAGAATTTAGAGAAAAAAGCTAGGTAAAAATGATGAAAATCTCATGTACTCCTATTTTTTTATATTTCCACTAGGGGTTTTTTTATGTGTTTTGTTCTCTTTCCATGTGAATAGGGTGAGGGGGTGTGGTGGTCATAACCCCATTAAGAAAATACAAATGAGGGGCGCCTGGGTGGCTCAGTTGGTTGGGCGACTGCCTTTGGCTCAGGTCATGATCCCCGAGACCCGGGATCGAGTCCCACATTGGGCTCCCTGCTCGGCAGGAAGCCTGCTTCTCCCTCTCTCACTCCCCCTGCTTGTGTTCCCTCTCTCGCTGTGTTTCTCTGTGAAATAAAATTAAAAAAAAAAAAAAAGAAAAAAAGAAATTTCAGCTTCCTTAAGGAATTTAACCCTGCAGTTTAGACTCTTCAGTGCTACCAATGGAGTTCTTTCCTTTTACATGTATCTCACGTATCCCTGAACTCTCACAGCACTGAGATGGCTTTATCCACACAATTTCATGAGTCGTAACAAAGCATCATCTTATTTGCAGGGACTTTACTCTTTCATGCCAGTTTCTACTCTATGATCATAGAGTCATCTCCATGTGGTCAGAAATAGGCACTGAACAGTTTTCTAACTGATTAGAACTGGCAATGCTTATGTGAGTCATATAATTCCAAGGCAGAGACAAACTATCTATGGCACAAAGTATTATTTACCACTCAACAAGATCATCAGGACATAATGACCTAAGAGGTTTTTAAAAATACTTTGAGGGGCGCCTGGGTGGCTCAGTTGGTTAAGCGACTGCCTTTGGCTCAGGTCATGATCCCGGAGACCCGGGATCGAGTCCCACCCACATGGGGCTCCTTGCTCGGCAGGAAGCCTGATTCTCCCTCTCTCACTCCCCCTGCTTGTGTTCCCTCTCTGGCTGTATTTCTCTCTGTTAAATAAATAAAATCTTTAAAAAAAAAAAAATACTTTGAGGGTGCCTGGGTGGCTAGTGGGTTAAGCCTCTACCTTTGGCTCGGGTCATGGTCTCAGGGTCCTGGGGTCGAGGCCCGCATCGAGCTCCCTGCTCGGCGGGGAGCCTACTTCCTCCTCTCTCTCTGCCTGCCTCTCTGCCTACTTGTGATCTCTCTCTGTTAAATAAATAAAATCTTAAAAAAAAACAAAAAACTTTGCAATTAATTCAAGTCTTCTTTTTTTTTTTTTTAAGATTTTGTTTATTTATTTGACAGAGAGAAACATAGCCTGAGAGGGAACACAAGCAGGGGGAGTGAGAGAGGGAGAAGCAGGCTTCCCGCTGAGAAGGGAACCCGATGTGGGACTTGAACCCAATTCTCCAGGATCATGACCTGAGCCGAAGGCAGTCGCTTAACCAACTGAGCCACCCAGGCGCCCCAAATTCAAGTCTTCTTTAAAAGAAACCCTTCTATGTGGAATAAGAAAAAAAAAAAAAAAGTGAAGTTCTGTTTAGCCAAAAGAACATGCCCAGACAAACAAACCCCACAATTTACCTCGATAGTAGGCTTTTGTTATTGCATCAAATTCCTCTTGACCTGCTGTATCCCACAACATTAGTCTGACATCTTCATCATTAACTCTGAAATAAGAGAGGAATTTACTTTGTATGTAAAGAAAACATCTTTAGTAACATAGCCTTGTAGCAAGTAGATTAGTTGCAAATACAGAACCTATAAATAATGAGAATCAATAGCACACTTAAAGTATAAATATGGAATCTACAAATAACGATCAACTGTATACTTAAAATATTAACTTGGTTCAGATAAATACAAAAATGAATATCATGAAGGCTTAAAATGAATCCTCTTAAAATATCTGAGAAAGGAAGTAAACACAGAAGTATTTTTAAAAGACGGCAACAGAATATAAATTAGAAATTGAGCAATCTTTACAACAATGAACACAACTATCTTTAACACTAATGTCTAGGCTAGTCAAATTTGTTTAATGTTACTTATTTCTTTAATACCTGTCAATTTGTCCCTACAATTTCAAATATGCATGGGGTGTGGAAGAATGGGCAAAATGAGTGAAGGGGAGTGGGAGACACACTAACTCCAGGTTTCTAGTTATGGAATGAATAAGTCACACAAATAAAAGGTACAGGGAATATAGTCAATGACGTACGAGCATTATATAGGGACAGATGTAGCTACATGTGAACACAGCATAACCTATAGAGAAGCTGAGTCACTCTGCTGTACACCTGAAACTAATGTAACATTGTGTGTCAACTATACTCACATGAAATGAAACAATATGAAATGAAATAAAATACCTTTAAAAGTTCTCAGGACTAAAAACGTACACAGTTTCTTTTGCTTTTTTAAATTTTATTTACTTGACAGAGAGAGAGAGAGCAAGCACAGGCACGGGGAGTGTCAGGAAGGAGGAGAAGCAGACTCCCTGCTGAGTGGGGAGCTCAATGCGGAGCTCAATCCCAGGACCCTGGCATCATGACCCGAACCAAAGGCAGACGCTTAACCCACTGAGCCACCCAGGCAGCCCCCAAAAAACAGTAACTTTTGATGTGTTTTAGAATCCAACTGGATTTCCTGAAGTAAGACTTCCTTTTCATTTGAGTATTTAATATTGCAAATCTGCTCTTATTTCTTTAAAGATTTTGTTTATTTGACAGAGAGAGATCACAAGTAGGTAGAGAAGCAGGCAGAGAGAGGAGGAAGCAGGCTCCCTGCTGAGCCAAGAGCTGGATGTGGGACTCATCCCAGGACGCTGAAATCATGACCTGAACTGAAGGCAGAGGCTTTAACCCACTGAGCCACCCAGGTGCCCTTATTTATTTCTTTAAAACAAATGATCCTCTAATAGTTGGAAACTGTTCCAAGAGGTACGTAACTGTCCTTCCAAATAAGATAGGCATGTCTTGTTTCACTGCACTTCACTTTACTGTGTGTTTTTTTTAAATTGCAGGTTCATGCCAACCCTGCATTCAGCAATTCTATCAGCACCATTTTTCCAACAGCATTTGCTCACTTTGTCTCTGTGCTACATTTTGATAATTCCTATATTTCAGATTTTTTCATTATTATATTTGTTATGGTACTCTCTAATGAGTGATCATCCATGTTACTACTATAATTGCTTTGGGGTGCCACAGACTGCTTCCACATAAGACGGACAACTAAGTGGATCAATGTCATGTGTGCTCTCACTGCTCCACCAATCGGCCCTTCCTCCATCTCCCTCCCTTTTCTTAGGTCTCCCTATTTCCTGAGACACAGCAATACTGAAATTAAGCCAACTAACAGCCTTACAGTGGCCTCTAAATGTTCAAGGGAAAAGAAGAGCCACACATCTCTCACTTTAAATCAACAGCTAAAAAAGATTAAATACTGAGGACTGAAAGCTGAGATGACCTGAGAGCTTACCAGTTAGTCAAGTTGTGAATGTAAAGGAAAAGTTCTTAAAGAAAATTAAAAGTGCTACTCCAGGGGCACCTGGCTGGCTCAGTCAATAGAGCATACAACTCTTGATCTCATGGTTGTGAGTTAAGCCCTACAATGGGCACAGAGATTACTTTAACAAACAAACAAATAAACAAACAAATAAATACAGTGAACACACAGATGATAAGAAAGCAAAACAGCCTCATTGCTGTATGGAGGAAATTTTGGTGCTCTGGAGATGAGATAAAACCAGCCACATACTCCCTTAAACCAAAGTTTAATCCAGAGAAAGGACCTAACTCTCCTCAATTCTTTGAAGGCTGAGAGAAGTGAGGAAGCTGCAGAAGAGAAGTCTGAAGCTGGCAGAGAGGAGGGTTCACGAGGTTGAAGGAAAGACCCTCTAACACAAAGGTACAAGCTGAAGCAGCAGGTGCTGATGTAGAAGCTACAGGTTACCCAGAAGCTCTGGCTAAGAGAATTAATGAAGGTGACTGCACGAAGCCACAGAGTTTCAATGTGGGTGAGACAGCCTTCTGTTGGAAGGAGAGGCATTAATGATGTTCATAGCTAGAGAGAAGTCAGTGTCTGGCTTCAAAGCTTCAAAGGACACACTGACTCCCTTGTTAGGGGCTAATGCCACTGGTGACTTTAAGTTGAAGCCAATGTTTATTTATTTATTTTTTAAAAGATTTTATTTATTTATTTGACAGAGAGAAACACAGCGAGAGAGGGAACACAAGCGAGAGAGGGGAGTGAGTGAGGTAGAAGCAGGCCTCCCGCAGGGCAGGGAGCCTGATGCGGGGCTCGATCCCGGGTCTCTAGGATCATGACCTGAGCGGAAGGCAATCGCTTAACCAACTGAGCCACCCAGGCGCCCCTGAAACCAATGTTTATTAACCATTCTGAAAATTCTAGGACCGCTAAGAGTTATGCTAAATTTACTACTCACACCACTACATGATGGTTTACTGCATATTTTAAGCCCACTGTTGAGACCTACTGCTCAGAACAAACATTCCTTCAAAATCTGACTGCTCATAGACAATGGACTGGTCACACAAGAGCTCTGATGGAGAGGTACAATGAGAGAATGTTGTTTTCCTGTCTGCTAACACAGCATCCATTCTGTGGTCCATGGACCAAGAAGTAATTTTGACTTTCAAGCCTTACTATTTAAGAAATACATTGTGTGAGGTTATAGCTGCCAGACTGCGATTCCTCTGATGTCTCTGGGCAAAGACAACTGAAAACTTTACAGAAAAGATTCACCAGTCTAGATGCCATTCAGAACATTCATAATTCAATTCGGGACGCCTGGGTGGCTCAGCTGATTAAATGACTGCCTTTGGCTCAGATCATGATCCCAGAGCCCTGGGATAGAGCCTCACATCGGACTCCTTGTTTAGCAAGGAGCCTGTTTCTCACTCTCCCTCTACCTGCTGCTCGCTTGCTTGTGCTTGCTCTGTCAAATAAATAAATAAAAATTCTTAAAAAGAAGTATTTGTGACATAATGGAAGAGGTCAAATTATCAATAAGACGACTTTGGAAGAAGTAAATTCCAACTGTAATGAATGAGTTTGTGGGGCTCAAGACTTCTATGGAGGAAGTAACTGAAGAAGGGTAGAAACAGCAAGAGAACAAGAACTAGAATTGAAGATGTGACTGAATTGCTTCAAACTTATGATAAAACTTAAACAGATGAGGAGTTGCCTATTATGAAAGAGCAGAGAAAGTGTTTTGTTTTTTATTTTAAGATTTTTATTTATTGGGGCGCCTGGGTGGCTCAGTTGGTTAAGCGACTGCCTTCAGCTCAGGTCATGATCTCGGAGACCTGGGATGGAGCCCCGCATCGGGCGCCCTGCTCAGCGGGAAGCCCACTTTCCCCCTCTCACTTCCCCTGCTTGTGTTCCCTCTCTAGCTATATTTCTGTCTGTCAAGTGAATAAATAAAATCTTTAAAAAAAAAAAGATTTTTATTTATTTATGAGAGAGAGACAGAGACCATGAGGGGGAAAAGGTCAGAGGAAGAAGCAGACTCCCTGCTGAGCAGGTAGCCTGATGTGGGACTCGATCCTGGGACTGAAGGCAGTCATCCAACCAAGCCACCCAGGCACCCTCTTTTTTTTTTCTTTTAAATATTTTATTCACTTAACACAGAGAAAGAGCGGCAGAGCGAGAGAGGGAACACAAGCAGGGGGAGTGGGACAGGGAGAAGCAGGCTTCCTACTGAGCAGGGAGCCTGATGTGGGGCTCGATCCCAGGACCTCGGGGATCATGACCTGAGCCGAAGACAGATGCTTTATGACTGAACCACCCAGGCACCCCAGAGAAAGTGGTTTCCCAGCATGAAATCTACTCCTGGGGAAGATGCTGTGCAGACTGTTGAAATGACAACAAAGAATTTAGAATATTAAACTGAGTTGATCAAGTAGCAGCAGGGTTTGAGAGAAATTTTTTAAGTCTTTAATTTTAATTCCAGTATAACTAGCATACAGTGCATACAGTGTTACATTAGTTTCAGTATACAATATACAGTATATAATATAGTGATTCAATAGGGATTGAGAGTACTGATGCCAATTTTGAATGAAATTCTACTGTGGGTAAAAAGCCATCAAAATGCATTATATGCAGGGTGCCTGTGTGCTCAGTGTTTAAGCCTCTGCCTTCAGCTCAGGTCATGATCCCGGAGTCCTGGGATCAAGCCCCGCTTTGAGCCCTCAGCAGGAAGCCTGCTTCTCCTTCTCTCCCTCCCTCTGCTTGTGTTCCCTCTCTGGCTGTGTTTCTGTCAGATAAATAAAAATCTTAAAAAAAAAAAAAAAAAAAAAAAGCATCATATGCTACAGACAAATCATTCCTGAAAGGTAGAGTGATCAATGAGGCAAACTGCACTGCTGTCTTATATTAAAAAATCCCCACAGCCACCCCCACCTTCAGCAGCTACCACCCTGATCAGTCAGCAGCCATCAACATCGAGCCAAGACCCTCCACCAGCAAAAACATTAAGGCTTGGTGAAAGATCAGAGGATGGTTTGCATTTTTTAGCAAGAAAATTTTTTTAAAAGATTTTATTTATTTATTTGACAGAGGAAAACACAGCTAGAGAGGGAACACAAGCAGGGGGAGTGAGAGAGGGAGAAGCAGGC
>PITA01008975.1:0-80672 GCA_004023965.1 Spilogale gracilis
AAAAAAAAAAAAAAAAAAAAAAAAAAAAAAAAAAAAAGAAACATTATTTAATAAAAGCCAATAGTTGGCTTCTACTCAAAGGCAATTTTGAAAACTATACATTAGTGTAGAGCCTGATAATAGGAAAAAGAAACTAGTATCACTGCAAAAATTTTTACTTACACTTCTGATTCTTTTATCTGCTTTTTGTTTCAACTGTTCAGTCTGTTTGGATATAAAAAGAAAAAATGTTATCTCAGTGTTGAAAATAGCCTTTCACCATCTACTATACCAGACTGACGTGACAAACTCCCATTTCACAGTGTGGACAGCTCAAAGGCCATGTTTTTGTTTTGTTGTTAGAGAAGTGAAAAGTGGGCCCTACGCCTGAGAGGAGGAGCTGCCATGGGCTTTCTTCCCCACCGTCTCTCACTGTCTTCATTCATGTATACTCATTGAACATTCACTCCGGCCAAAGGGATCAGGAAGATGTGCTCACTGCCCTCATGGAACTTGCAGGCTAGTCCTGAAAGTGATGATGACACAGAGATTCACGGGTTCTTTACAGACAAGGTAGACAGACTGCAAAATTCATCCATAAGCCTCCACTGAAAGTAATCATTATGACTTACTTTTCTTCACTTATTCAGCAACAATTTATTAAATGGTACTATATTAGATATAGTAGGGGAAATCAAGATAACTCATGGTCTCTGTACTAGAACCTTGTTAGATTAAAGATATAAAAGAATTGAATGAAAGTGAGACCTCATGGGCACCATACGGTAGCATATGGTTAAGTGCCAAATCCAGATGAGGTGGGACTGAAACTGGCCTTTCCGAAAGAGAAGAGGTCACAGAAGAGAGAAAAAACAGTATGGATAGAGTTAGGTGGCAGGAACGCACAAGGAGTTCACTGAGGAAACCAGACCAATTGGAAAGGGTGATTTCTGTTAGGAAGCAGTTGGAGGCAGTTTTAGGCCAGATTTTTATAACTATGTGAAGGGATCAGGACTTTACGTCACCTGTATGGAGGATTAAAGAGAGATTTAAGTTAAAAGAGAGACATGATAGAAGGAGTGCTTTGAGACTATTAACTTAGATTTTTTTTTTGCCAAACTGGAAAAAACGGTATAACTTATTTTACTATAAAATGTCATCTGAGAGGCGCCTGGATGGCTCAGTTGGTTAAGCGACTGCCTTCGGCTCAGGTCATGATCCCGGAAACCCGGGATCGAGCCCCGCATCGGGCTCCCTGCTCAGCAGGAAGCCTGCTTCTCCCTCTCTCACTCCCCCTGCTTGGGTTCCCTCTCTCAGCTGTGTTTCTCTCTGTCAAATAAATAAAATCTTAAAAAAAAAAAATGTCATCTGAATTAAGGGGCACTTATGGCGAGGAGGGTGAGACAGAAAGGAAAGCCTATTTGCACAGAAATACTTACTGTTAAGCTGTACGGGTGACAGCCTTCTCTTATTGGCCACGCTAGTCCATCTCCGTCAGGGACGCCCGACCAGGTAAATACCTGCTTAAAGTTCTCCCATCGACTTCCCGTATCATAGGGAAAAACAAAGACTTCATCCAGTTGGTAATACTGAATTCGATCTTTAGCCTGTGGGTAACAGAGAGGTAAGAGGGCAGATGCTTCTGCTTCACACGACTCTAAATAACATCCTATTGATAGTAACATTTATTCCTCAAAATTGTATCACTCCTGAAAATGCTTCCTTCTTGTCATGTTAGTGTACACAGACGAGATAGATAAACTTATCATAATAAAGGAGGAACTTGCTATATAACAATAACCTCATATGAGATCATTCAGGAAATGTCTGACTGGGCTTATTCAAGAACAAGCATTCAAAACTGCTTATTAACAGAGTTAATAGTGGGGCGCCTGGGTGGCTCAGTCAGTTAAGCCTCTGCCTTTGGGGCTCAGGTCATGGTCTCAGGATCCTGGGATCGGAGCCCCATGTCAGGCTTCCTGCTCAGCCGGGAGCCTGGTTCGCACTCTCCCTCTGCCCGTCTCCTCGCTTGTGCTCTCATTCTCTCTCAAACAAAATCCAAATAAATCAATGAATTAATAGCTTTATTCCACACATAACAAATCTTCACTGCTCTTGGTTGTTTAGCAAAATAAAAGAATACAGGTGTAAAGAAGGGATGGTGATAAAAAGATTAAAGAGAAAGCACGAGTTTATTCAGGATGAAAGGAACTGTTTCAGGGCTGCTCCAGAAGGCAACAGCTCTATCCTATGCAGCAGCAACACCTGTGGGAAAGGCCAGGAAAACGGGTTCCAAGAAAGTCACCATTTTCTGAAAATTATTTTTTTAAAACAACTGGCAGAAATGTGCAGATCTTCTTTCAGTTTTTTATACTATTACACATGTATATACACTCACTTATATATGCATTTATATGTACCCTTTATGCATATAAATAAATATTCAGGTTGCATAAACATATTCTAGGTACTTCAATTATTAACTTTAAGGAAATACACTGACTTAGAATTTCTTAAGTTCCACTGACACCTAGTGGTATAAAGATACATAATTGATTCCTACAATAACTGTACAAACCCAGCTGAAATTTGTACTTATTTTGGTGCCTGATAATTTCAATAAATTTTCTATAAAGTTTATCAGTTATTTGTATTTTTCAGTCAGCAACAGAGTGCCAGTTTTAAAATAACTTCTAGATTTAGAATGGCACCTTATGAAGAGCCTTGGTCACAGAAAAAAATTATTAACTGATGATATATTACATTAACTAGAAATGACACCTTGAATTACTTTATTATCAGGGGACAATATTTTAGGGAAAGGATTCTGGCTTTTACTTATAAAGTAATTTTATGTTAATTCAATTAAAATAATTGTCAAGCTATATGTATGTATGAATTCCCACACAAATAGTAAAGGATAATTTATTTTCCCTTTCTACTACAAACAAAAGTCTCAGAATCTTCAAAATGGTTAAGAGTCTCAAAGAACAGAGATTGAGGCCACTAACAAAGAAATAGTGGTAAGGATGAGAGCAGCTTACAAAAAAACACTGAGGCCTGGTCTTTGCCTAAGAGAAGCACTCAGTGAAGCTGGGGGAATTCTATCAACACTGTGTTAAAAAGCAACAGAGGTAGGGTGCTTGGTGGCTCAGTTGATTAAGCATCCAATTCTTGATTCTGGCTTAGGTCATGATCTCAGGGTCCTGAGATTGACTCTCACATCAGGCTCTGAGTGTGGAGTCTGCTTAAGATTCTCTCTCTCCCTCTCTGCTTCTCCCCCTGATCGTGCTCTCTCCCTCTCTCTTAAAAAAAGAAAGAGGCAGCAGAGGTGTGCAACAGGTACTATGGGAAAGGCAAAAAAAAAACACTTAGCTAATCTAGGGAGAGTCAAGGAAGGTTCTTTGGAAGAAGTGACACCTAAACTAGGTCTTGAGGCAGAAGAAATCAGCAAAACACTGGGAGGAAGTGTGTTTTAGGTAGAGGGAATGACACGTGGAAAGATACAGAAGCATATGATGTATAAAATTGGAGTTTTTGATTTTAGTTGGTATTAAGAGTGAGATGGGGTGGGAAAAGGTAGAAAATGCAGAAGAAACACACAAGGGGAAGACATAAAAGTTTTGATTATGTATAAGCTAAGGAGCTTGGACTTAAATGTGTATCAGGGGTTCTCAAAGCATGCTTTGCACACCTCTTCCAGTCCCCAAGACCTTTCCTTAGGGTTCAACGAAGTCAAACAAATTTCATTTTAATACTAACATGTTATTTGCCTTTTTCATTGTATTGACATTTGCAGTAGCAGGTAAAATTGCTGGTACTTTTAGCAGGAATCAGGATAGTGGCACCAAACTGTGTAAATAGAGATTATACTCTTCACCATTACATACACATAACTAAAAAACACCCCACAAAACTCAAAAGTTTTACAAGGTGTTCTTGATGATGCAATAAAATTATTATTTTTATTAAGTCTCAACTCTGAAGTGGATGTCCTCTCAATATTCTGTGGGGCAAGATAGGGAGTACACATAAAGGACGCCGAAGTGCTTATCTCAAGGAAAATATGTTTGAGCTGTAAACTAACAAAAGCTGTGCAGCTAGCTTTTTTTAAACGCAATTTTACTTGAAAGAAGGAGTACGTAAACAAACTAAGGTTATTGACACTTCAATATTTGGAAGAAACTTTCTGAAAAAAGAACAAAGTCAAGCTGTTACTTCAATGTAAACAACTGAGTATTTGTTTTCAGTGAAAAAATTAAGGCTTTCGGATGAAAATTGGAATTTTGGAAAATTTGTATCCACCACTATGAGCTGGACAGCTTTCCAAAATAAAGAACCCTCCCCCATAAAACTGGTAGCGATATCAATGAATGTGTCAGCATTTGGAAAATGTGCATTACTCTATAAAACTCTATTTTCCAAATGACCAATACCTGATGTTATAAAATCAGGTATGGGTAAAAGGTCCTTTCAAAGAGCAAGACGTACTGATGGACTGAAATGCATGAATATAAAACGTTTACTGACAGAGCTTTACATCTCACGTACAACTAACCTTCAAGGTGCTCACCTATAAAGTTCTCATGTAGTATCAAAGAATAGCCAATATTAACTAAAGACCCTACTAAAATACTCTCTCCTTTTCTACCTACTTATCTGTGTGAGGCTGGATTTTCTTCATATACTTCAATGAAAGCAACATATCCCAACACATTGAATGCAGGAGATGTGAGAATCCAACTGTCTTCTCTTAAGTCAGATATTAAAGAGATTTTGTAAAAATATAAAGCAATGCCGCTCTTCTCCCTATTTTTTACTTTGAAAAATATAAAATACTTTTTAAAAATATGCTATTTTTTAACATATAATGGGTTTATTATTTTTTTTAAAGAAATTATAAATCTTCAAAAGTTCTCTCAGGAAATATGGTAATCATTGATAGATATTACACATATTAACAAAAGCTATTTAGTGTCCTTAACAATTTTGAGAATGTAAAAGGGTCCTGAAACCAAAAAGACTGGGAACCTATTGCTGTAACTTGAAGTTAACAGACTGGCTGCCAGGGGGCTAAACATGTCCTATTGGTATGCTTTATTTGGCTCACAAGGTTTTTTGTTTTTAATTTGAACTGCTTGTTAATATTTAAAAACAAAAAGCAGATGCCACAGAAATCCAAATCTCTTACTTTTCTAGAAACACCAATGATTTCAGAATCCTGAGCGAGCCCCTCCCCCCTCAAGGGCCGGATCGCTTCACCAGTTAGGCAGCTCTAGTACACAGGTGACTCCTGTCACTGAGTTACCGCCTGGCCCCGCAGGCATGTGGGTTGAGAGCCCCTGCTACAGTGAGGGTGAGGCTCTGAGCAGCTTTAAGCAGGAAGTAGAGTAGCCAGATTGACTTTTTACAACAAAATCACAACAGATAGGATGAAGAATGTATTAAAGGTTGTAAGATCTGTAGCAAGCTATGATATCAGGCCTATATGATAGGGCTTATGAAGGTTTTTTAGTCCTAAAGCACTGAAAAAAACTCGATGGCACCTTGGTAGGAGAGTGGTCTGTCTTCCAAATGGTCTGCCTTAACGCCAGATCTGAGAAAGAATGGCCAGATGGTTTAATGTAAGACTTCGGCTTCTTCAGCAACTCAGGGTGAAAGAGAAACATTTTTCTGTGGCAGTTACATTAAACCAAGAATGAATCAAAATGTTTCTTCCCTATATTTATCTTTTACGTGGCATGCAGGTCTCCTAAAAAAAGCCATCTGCTGGTGAAGTTTTCACTTCCAGATATTTATTAGTTAATCTGGCCTATGAACTAATCTTTTATTTTTTCTGAACTAATCTTTACTGAGATTGAGGAAACAATCATTAAAATTTACCTTTTCTTCGATCCATGATTCAATAGAAGTTTTGTTTCTGAGAATTATTTTCATCTGAAATTAAACGATACACAGTAAAATTTTATGATGAAACTTTGGTTCATTTAAATGATAATCTTTGTAGTAACCCTATGAGATAGTTGTTTTTGCTCCATTCCACTGATGAAGAGACCAGAACAACAGGGGTTCAGCAGCGCACTCAGGATGTGGTCTACCTGACTCTAAAGTCCTTGTTCACTACACTGCCTCTCCACAAAATGATGGCAATCCATAATCAAATCTGAATCTACTATTTTAATAAAGCTTCACTTTTTAAGTACTACCTTCTGAACAAGCCTTCCACAGTATTAATAAAACACTGACATAATCCATTTAATCAGTATTTGTGCATTTTGCTATTAAAATCTCTTACTGCTACCTTGAATTAACCTTAAGTTTATGATTAATTTATTTACTGTAAGAAAGTGACTCAGTCAACCCAGACATTCTGCATGCTTTAAAAACCAAATCTATTCAGTCTTGAGTCTATTAATCAATTTTCCTAGCTATGACTAATTCCACTTATGTGGGCTTTTACCCCACAGGGTTTTAGTTTATTTCTAATATGCTTCTTAATTGGGGGAATTTTTTCAAAGAATTTGACCCCAGGCTAATAGAAAACATGAAGTATAACCAAAACCAGGATATTTTAAAACTACGAGCTTGAAAGCGTTGGGTGATGCACCAGAGCCCTCAAGGCCAGCATTTCTGATTTTATGAGAGGTCTGCATTTCTTTTTAGTCTGGCTGTGTCCACAGAAACAGTGTGGCATAGTAAAAACATTCATGGGCAAGAAATCCTCCTCATATTGCTATGGTTGAGCACGATACCACCTGGCCCACAGCAGGCCTTCACTAAAGGAACAAGCTAATTAAGTGAATGGAATGATTCGTAACTGTTTTGTGATCTCTTTGGGGCCACATCCTCCTCCTGTGCGTTCTCACAGCACTTTGTACATGATGTATGCTACACACATGAGCCAGTATTAGTTAACTGGCTAACTGTTTACCACTAATTTACTAATTGTGACTTCCCTAGGGGCAGGGTGCTTTTCATTTTCATTACCGTAGCCTCTGAAATTAGCAGAGTCATTCACCAGAGTGGGCCCTAAATAGCATCCATACCACAGGGTTGTTATTGAAATTAAATGAACTACTACATGTAATGTTCCTAAAAAAACGGTGTCTTCCACATAATAAGTACTCAATAACCATTGGCTTTATTACAACAATGATGATTAAATACATGCTATTCTAAAACAGCATTAATAATTACATTTACTGAAAACATGAGTGGGTGATCTTGAGTTAAGTCTCTTCACCTTTCTGTGATTCAATTACTCATCTGTAAGGAAGGGAAAAATACTCCTCTTCAACTCTTTCTGGGGGTTGATGTGAAGATCAAGAGAGACTGTGATGTGAGAAGAGCTTTCTCAACTATAAAGTGATATGTATCTCTAAGATAATATTTTGAAAATCAAATCAATTACCTGGCAATTCTGGTAAAGTTACTTCAAAATCATCTGGCTAGTACAGAGATTAGTTACGTCGATGGAACAGGTAACAGTAATTTCCATTTCATACTGCACACTTAAATGCAGCCTTTAGTTCTTTCTTATTACAAGCAGCCTTAGTAAGTCGACAACTTTTAGCTAGAGGTAACCAAGAAACTTACCTGGATAAAAAACAACATCCCAACAGCTATGGTTGTTCCTAAAGCTAATCCCAAGGCAAACAAGGTGGCCGCAAATGCTGCTAATCCAAATGGAATAATCGGACGAGGATCTCTCTGGGCTGCACTCATATCGATCTTGACCGTGTTCCACCCAAAGGAGAGCTACAAACAACAACACACACTTGAAATATTCAGTTGTCATAAGTGGTCAGACTGTACTGGAGCATTAAACGATTTCATCAGAAAAGATCAATAAATGATAACCTGAAGATGTGGCTAAAAGAAAATGAATTTCTAATTTGTTTCTGATTGACACCGGGTCTTGAACTCATATTGATATGCAGAATATCATTCTTAGATATTTTCAAATGTTACCTTTTTTTTTGTCTTTCATTATTTCCTCAGAAAGCATAAGGTATACCCCACTAATATTAATATGCATGAGCAGCACTAGTCATTAATCTAAGTTATAATTGTGTCATTCATCTTCTCCTTGCTTTTTAATATTTACAGGAATCTTCAACAGCAAACAAACAAACAAACAAACAAACAGACAGCCTAGACTTTAGTTGTTTCTTCCCTCATGTGCCACAACCAGAGGTTTAAAAACTGGCAAAATGCCCAGGAGACGCCTACTGCCCGGTCTACAGAATGTTTTAAAATATTCAGCAAGGTGCTAACATTTAAAAATCAGGAGACATTAGGGGCGCCTGAGTGGCTCAGTTGGTTAGGCGACTGCCTTCAGCTCAGGTCATGATCCCGGACACCCGGGATCGAGTCCCACATCGGGCTCCCTGCTCGGCGGGAAGCCTGCTTCTCCCTCTCTCACTCCCCCTGCTTGTGTTCCCTCTCTGGCTGTGTTTCTCTGTGTCAAATAAATAAAATCTTAAAAAAAAAAAAAAATCAGGAGACATTAAACAAAAAAAAGTCCAGATTTTCTGATTTTTCCTGAAAAACTAGAAGATCTAGTATTACTGGACTAGGTCTCCAGACATCAGAAACTGGCTGAGGTGGATATGGGTTGTCTCACCCGCGGAGGGCATGCGTTTTGCCAGGTGCTGCAGTCCTTTTAGCATTTACCCACCAGGCTTCTTTAGGGATTGAATCTGTGACCTCTGAACTTTGTCTCCTGACTATCTGCCCATAAGTCAACCTAATTTTCTTCTTCTTCTTCTTTTTTTTTTTTAAAGATTTTATTTATTTGACAGAGAGAAACACAGCTAGAGAGGGAACAGAAGCGGGGGAGTGAGAGAGGGAGAAGCAGGCTTCCCGCAGAGCAGGGAGCCCGATGTGGGGCTCGATCCGGGGTCTCCGGGATCATGACCTGAGCTGAAGGCAGTCACTTAACCAACTGAGCCACCCAGGCGCCCCTCAACCTAGTCTTCTGGAGGATATTTTAGGACATGTGCCTGGTCCAAGAGCTACCTTCCAGGGCACTGGAATTAAAAATGAACAAAAGAACTGCAACTTGCCACATGAATTAAATAGAAATAGAAACTACTAGGGCTGTCTTTTTCTTCTTGTTCCTTTTTTCCCCTCTCATTATTCTTACCACAGCTACAAAGTGTGAAATCAAATAAATTATAAACATACAGTAATAAAATATTATCAACTTCAACTACAGCTAGTAAAGTAAGTTTCCAAAACAAAATAATTTTCCTCATCTAAAAAATTAAGTGTTGGGGCACCTGGGTGGCTTAGTCAGTTAAGTGGCTGCCTTTGGTTCAGGTCATGATCCCAGGATCCTGGGACTGAGTCCCGAGCTGAGCAGGGAGCCTGTTTCCCTCTCTCTCCCACTCATGCTCTCTCTCTTTCAAATAAATAAATAAAATCTTAAGAAAAAAATTAAATTTTAATACTTTTTTAAAAAAGAAATTCATCTATAGGTAAAGCAGACTTCTATTTCTCAACCTAAATCATAGACATCGTATTTCCAAAAGGGACTTTTTAAATAACTATTAACTTCCATTTAATTTGGCATAAATGATTTTATAACAAACACTGTCACTTACCCGATTATAAAGCTGTGTATACATAGTCATAACAAAAATGAAGGCAGCATGCATACAACCCAGTGGTGCTAAAAGGAGAAACAGTGTGAACGAAGCATGATTTTGGTGACCACAACAATTGTTGATCCAAGGACAGTGATGGTCCATCTTCATCACACATCTAACAAGAAAAATTTACATAAAACATGAGGCAAAAAAACCTGTCTGCTTTAAATAACTCTGGTCTTCAAAAGATCAAGCAAAGAGGAATCCAGCAAGTCCATGAATCACAGAGGAATTATACTCGATGGAACTGAAAGCAGTGTCTCCATGAGTTTTTAAACAACTCTGAACAGTGACTTCTTTTAAATTCTAAACAGCACAAGAAAAGTCAGGCTTTGTAAAAGCTTCTGAGGAAAAGAGGTCTGCTACAAGTGAGTTTGTTTTAAGAAGTCAGGAGGCCTGCTGAGAGGTTCATTATAAAGAAATAAGCGTGGGTTCCTGCTCTTCCTCTAGCTCTGAAATGCAGTGACTGAAGTAGAGTACAACAGAAATTCAAAATCACTTCTAAATCTCTACTGGGGTTGATGGGACCCAGCAGACCTTGTAACTTCCGTCCTTCCTGTTCTCATCCTTTAGATTCGGATTCTTTGAGCTAAGCAAGCTAACTAGGGAATGTAAGATGCGGTATAACAAGCAAAGTCTTACTGAGCTTCCTTTCTTGTTGCTGGAAGAACATTTCCAGGCCTCATATCAAACTATATTTGCCACAAATGGTTTTCCTAAATGTCAACATGCTCATCACAAATTTCTTATTAATCAGTGTAAGAGCTGTGTATTTAAAAAGGTTCTAGTTTATTTCATATCTTATAGGGATTCAGTTTTTTCCCCCATTAAGTCTTATATTAAAAACTAGTGATAATACACACCTGAGTTCACCTATTAGGTTTGTATCAAGTGTAAATGTTAGCTAACCCAAATGATGGAAAGGGCAGGTGTCCCTTATAATCTAGACTCAGAACAATTCTAAAGCTAGTCAAGGGACAGCAGACAAGCACAATTAATCCTGACCTATGGAAACAACTTGAAGGTATACCTTTTTACTCTTGGCAGAACAAGAAGCAAAATTAAATGTGTATTTTTCCCAAAACCAAGGAAATAAAATCTTTTCACTTATAACAAAAATGAATGAGGATTATTTATTATCAAAACTGGTAACTTAAGAATAAAATGGAGATATGGATACAAGTATTTTAACAATGTTTTTTATAAAGAAGCCACCTTATGGAGACTAAAACTATGACTGATGTGGTAGAAAGAATAACATCAGACCAGTCATCAGGTTGATCAGTCCCCAATGAGGAGCAAAGACAGTACCTGTTACACTTTCTGCAGTGATGGGACCGTGGCGCCTTGTATGCTTGGCAGACTTTACAATATTGGAGGTACATGCTATCCTGAGAATTTTCCTTGGTAGCAAAATACAAACAAAAATACATCAGTTATCTGATCCTAAATAATAACATGTCAAGGCTTATGAATAAATGCTTTGATATGGTTTGATTTTCTTTTATGGGCAGTGAGGATAAGGACAGACTCCTAGCTTTCATTTACAGCCCTTTTATTTGAGTTGAAGTGTTTTTAAATAATGAGTTTCTGGTAATAGCCGTATTGCTCTTCCAATTACCCAGAACTCATTCTTAATTTCTCTTCCCCGTGCTCCACCCAAACCCACTGAAACTGATTATGGCTGATTCTACTTTTCCAAACTCTTAGTAGAACGAGGGGAGTTCAGGAAAAAGGCAGCTGACCATGCAGCAGGTATTTTGGAGTGGGGACTCAAAACATCAGAGTTGATAGTCTTTAGGAAATCTCTCTTGCACTATTTTAATCACTTCTAACTACTTTTCTTTACTGCAGTCTCTCTCTAATCCAAACGGTCTATTGTCAGAATAATACTCCTATAACACAACTCTGATTAGATCAGAGCTTGGCTTAAAAACCTCTACTACCTCCCTATGGCCTAACAATCCCTCCTCACGTGTTTAAGGCCTTACACAACCTGCCTTTGTTTCTGCCTTAGTGGCACAACAGAACCTGTTATTTCTGACTATATGCTTCCACCATCAACCAACCTGAAATGTCTTCTTCCCCATCTGTGGATATTTCCACTCCTTCCTCAAGTCGCCAGCTGAAAAAGATCAGGTCCTTCTAGCTTTCAACAGTACTCAGCCCATTCTCTCTATAGTTTAGTTACTTACACAAGTGCCTTGGTTTCTCTCAATTATAAGGTTTCTCAGAATATAAATTTGACCTACTCATCTCTGTACCCACTTTAAATAGTACACTACATGTATAGTGTTTATCCAACATTAACAAACCTAAGAATCATCTGGGGATTTTGTTAAATGCTGGTTCTGATTCCTAGGTCTGGAGCCCAAGATTCTGCTTTTTTTTTTAAAAGATTTTATTTATTTCACAGAGAGAAACACAGCCAGAGAGGGAACACAAGCAGGGGGAGTGAGAGAGGGAGAAGCAGGCTTCCCGCCGAGCAGGGAGCCCGATGTGGAACTCGATCCTGGGTCTCCGGGATCATGACCTGAGCTGAAGGCAGTCGCTTAACCAACTGAGCCACCTAGGTGCTCCAGATTCTGCATTTCTAACAAGCTATCAGGTAGTGTCCCTCAGCAAGCATTATGGACATTCATGAGCATAAACTTTCTACATTTTTTTAAAAAGCCACAAACTGATTCATATTGTACTTCCTAATGTGATGATTTTAGCACTGATTTTTAAGCTTTATGACTTAAGCCAATAATTTCTAAAGAGTTTTTTTTTTTCTTTCAGTTCTGAGGGCTGCTAATGTACTACATGACAAAAGTTTCTAGAGCCAAACTGCATTGTGGAATTGTAAGAGGTGTATGACATACAGTATTTCTTAAATTTAGGACTACAGACTACCCCGTCCCCTTCATTCTTTTTTCTTTTTAATGCAGGACAAGTACTCAGTAAAATATCTCTGGGAAATACTAATTTAGGTGAATATTTTCAAACAGATACAAAACAAATTCTTTGAGCTCTAAATGATCAGTAATTAGAATATGCTTAGCCTCTACCAAACCAAAAAGTAGGCTGTGTCTGATATTACTGGCTAGCAGATAAGCCATAAACTAAATATATGATTATCATTAGGGTTCCTTATCTTAAAGGATCTTTTTCTTACCGGTCTCCAACCCAGAGGAACAAAGCCAGGACCAATAAACATGGCATTGAAGTAATTATAAAGAATCATGACAGTCCAATTTATCAACATGATGAAATTCACGCTTCCTCCAGTTGTATGTAAAGGCCAATACCACAACACAGAGTCAATCATGGCCATCGTAGAACATATTGCTATAACACCAAGGGCTATGATGGGACCCCAGTGACACAGTCTCTTTAATTCTTGGAGATTTTCAAACTTGATAACTGGGCAGGAAGTACCCATTTTGGTGAGGAAGAACGCCTTCCTACTTTTAGAAAATTATAGATTTCCTTTTTCTGTGCACACATTTCCATGTGCCACAAGTCCATGTGTGTTCTTTAACTGCCATCCCTTCAAGTTGTGGGATGTCAATGCAGGCAGGTTACGTCATTTTCACTGTTACACACTCAGAGCTCTTTATCTTAATTAGGAGAACCCAGTATCTTGGCTTGAAACCCAATCTAAAGAAAACAAAATTTTAAAGTTCAGTAAAAAAATTTTATTATACACAGTTAACTCTAATAACCACCTAAACAAAAGCATCTCACAAGTGCACTACAATGGGATGAGCACCTTATCAAATACCAAAGAAAACTACTTTTATCTGATCCAAAATAGGGCTCAAGTCTAAAAGGCATATAAACTGAATAGATGAATCTAAAACAGTTATTTTTATTCTTTTGTTTTCAACTCGTCTGGGAACTGTGGCTGTCCAACATTTAGTGAATGGTTTGGAGAGACAAAGAACTTTAGAGCTGGAGCAGGCGTTAGGAGTGAGTGAATTCAGCTTCCTTCTTCATAGAAAGAAAAGAAATTGGCTTGGAGAGGCTGATTACACCAAGCTCATAAGTAACAGCTGAACCGAGACTAGAAACCAAGTCATCGACCTCTTTTACGGAGTTCTCAACTGCCTCTTAACAGAGTCTCAATTTGTCAAGTAAGAGCCCGACGCGGTCTAAGACATTCGCCTGCGGCTGCCCCCAAACACCAACCTAAGGATCTATTTGGGCCAAAGGTACTGAGGCGAGGGAGTGAAAGCAAAGAGAGAGCGAAAGGAGGGGACGAGAGACAGAGGTGTGTGTGAAATCATGACTCGAGGAACACGGGAGAATGAACGTGAATGAAAATATTGGAGAAAAAAGGAGGAAATGCCTCCGGAGCGAGGGACAGGGAAGGCAGGACGCCCAGCGTCGGAAGATCCGTGGAAGGATTTCTCACTGACTGCAGTGAGTCTCGGGAAGATCTCTGATACAGAGTAATAGGGACTTTCACGCAACAGATGCTACTGCCTTGTGCCTCAGTTGCCCGCCCGTGTCATGGAGCAGAGCGCTTAGAAATCCTCATTCAGGGGAGAAACATCCCGGCAAGCGTGGTTGGTTTCAACATTCTGGAGATTCTGGGCTCCCTCGCGTGGGGCGAAGACCGCCCAAATCACAGTTACATCTCTTGCCTTCACTCCCACCTCAGTCCGGTCCTTGGTGCCCGCTCCCCGGCCATCGCATTTCCGGGGCGGCCTGGGCTCACCCGGAACAGGTTTTCTCCTCTTCGGATTACTCCAGCATGGGGACCCCAGTCCAGCGCAAGCAGAAGGCAAATCCTGGTTCCAAGAGGATGGGGTGCAGAACCTGCCGCGACCAGTCCGTCTCCCCGCCCGGCGATCAAGCCGCAGCTCTCCAGCTCCCGCCCGGTGCGCGGTTCCTGTGACAGCCACTTCCGGGAGGTTCGCTGTACCAGACTTCCCTCGGGAAGCAAGTTCCTGGGATCTATAGCATGGGGAGCTGCAGCCGCTTTCCAGAACGTGGAGCGGCAAAAATGCTTTCGGTGATCCCCGAGAACCTGAAGGTTTTAGGAAGCTTTGGGGGGCACTAATAGAAGTGGTTTTCTTTCGCGAATTTTTAAATCTTGAAGCCCGAGCGGATAATAAAAACGCACCCAGGCCAATTTCCGGAGGATTGAGATTGCGGCGAACAACCAGGAAGCGGCCCGGCTGGGAGCTGTCCCCGGTTCTCCACTCCGCTCTGAGGCCCCCTCCCAGGGTCCTTACACTGTGTTGGTCTGTCCCGCGTGGCTCTTGCCACGACCTGGGCTCCCGCCCGGGCGGATCACTCCGGAGACGCCATGTCATCCGACTTCGAAGGCTACGAGCAGGACTTCGCTGTGCTTACGGCAGAGATCACCAGCAAGATTGCGAGGGTCCCCCGACTCCCCCCTGGTGAGAGCTCTGACCCGGTCGGGCGGCTGTGGCCCCGACGGCGCCGAGGCTCGCGGGTGGTGGGACGTCTCAGGGGAGCGAGGTGGTGCAGGGGTCCTCCCGGAGTGATGGAGCTAGGCTTGGTTGAGGGTAAAGGCACAGTCCAGACTGGGTTGTGGAGGGTCGTGAAAAGAGCCCACGCTGAGCCTCTTGGGCTGGAATCCGGACTTCACCGCCTTGTTACTTGTACAACGTTGGGAACGTTTCTCTGACTCTTTGAGGTTTTTTGTTTGTTTGTTTTTTCAATCTCATTTGTAAAATAGAAATGTGAATATTCAAAGAGAGTGAACGTACCCCGATCATGAGTCTGCAATGTACAGCCACCAATCGTTTTGTTAGTAATAATATTATATGCGGCAAAATAAGGTTAAGAGCCATGGTACCAGGATTCAGATCCCAGCTCTGCCGCTTGAAAGTTGTGGAACTTACGAAAGTTTCTTAAGCCACTCTCGACTTTCCTTCTTGGTAAAATGGGGAGAACTGTACGTCTCTTGTGGCGTTGTAGAGATCAAATGATTTAACATATGGAAAGCCCTTTTTTGGTGTCAGCTGTTATAACCATTAGTATTTTTCATACCCCAACCCCGTTTCTTACTACTCATCCTTCTTGGGTGACTGTCACCTACTATGTAACACTTGGTACAGGATAACTTTTCTTACTCTTAAAATTCCATGTATCCCATCCTGAAGTGTTCTTGTTTGTGTGTGTGTGCGTGTGTGTGTGTGTGTGTGTGTGTTAAAGAATTAATTTATTTGAGAGAGTGAGAGAGAGAGAGAGAGAGAGCCTGGGCTGATGGGGTGGGGAGGAGGCAGGAAAGGGAGAGGGAAAAGCAGACCCTCCCGCTGAGCAGGGAGCCCTCTTTTCTCTGAGGGCTCCATCCCCGGACCCTGGGATCATGACCTGAGGCAAAGGGAGACACTTAACTGACTGAGCTATCCAGGCACTGCTTGTTTTTGTGTTTTAGCTTATCTTGCTTTCCATGCTATACTGTCAACTGTGAAGGTGGGAGCTGTGTTTGATTTCCTTGGCGTTTACTTAGGGCTCAGAAAAAAATATTTAAATGAACAGATGAATATGAATGTGATAGTTGGTAATTTTTTTTTGGTATGTGAGACATTGTTCTCTAAGATACTGCTTAGTAAAGATGCTTTTTACTAGATTTGAGTGGTTAGTTGCAGATAAAATTATTAGTTTTAGCTTAGTTTTGTTAGGGAAATTGAACCATTGTCTGAACTTGGCCCTACCTGGCTCTGGGGTGTAGTGTGTAGCAAAGAGGTGCTCATTGATCTGTGAACTGGTGAACAACATCCCAGTTCCCACCTTGTGAGTCAATCCTTGATGCCAGCAATAATTTCTGTAGGACCTAATTTGTCATTCCTCGTTCCCTTTCCCTGCTTTCCTCAAACTTGTGTGTTTATAAATAATTTTCTTCCTTTATTTCTTTTTCTTTCCCCCTCCCCCCACCTATTTTCTATTAATAGGGACATTTGCTTGAAACCAGGATCTCTGAACTTATACCCCACTCATCTCCTGAAGTCCAGTTAGTTCTGGTGAGGTGGATGATGTCTTACAGAGGTTTATGAGCCCAAGTGAGGGAACAAGAGGACAGAACCAGGGCAGCATATACCACCGAGCTCTGCTGCCTCAGAGATTTTTGTGGAGAAGGTGGCTGATGGCCTCATCACTTCACGATACATCACCTCGTCTCTTCTCTTCAGTTCCGCTTTTCTCCACTGCCCAAGGCCATCTTCATTTTTGTTATTCTTGTTGCTGGAGACTTCCTTTGACTTGAGTCCCAGAGTCTCAGAGTATCAGGACTTGTGATTTCAGTTGGATTTTTATTTATTTTTAACTGTAACAGTTTTAACAGAAAAACCTTTTCTGTTTGGGCTAAGAGATTTTGTATTGGGAAGGTGTTTTATATAAAGTACCAAAGTCATCCACTGGTGCAAAGTTGTAAAAGCTGTTTCCAAGGAAACAGAGTTTGTTACAGTTGATTTTTTTTTTGTTTTTCTGTTTTAATATTACCATTCTTCCCATATAGAAGGAAGTCTTTGATTTAAGCACCTTAAAAATAAAGCCTTGCCTGGCCTTGCATACAGTATAATGTGAGGCCCAGACATAGCAGCTTTACCGGAATTGAAAGAAGGCTGTGTAGCTGGCACTGGAAAAATGCTTACTGACCTGACTAATTGAATGATAGTAATTCTTAAAAATGTAGTAGTTTCCCTCTTAATAATTACTTATACTTGCTTCCTTTATAGTCTGTTTCTAATTGATAAATAGAAAAGGATGAAAAATATATCCATGAAGTTATAAATTTCAAATATATGTCTGTGAACTAACAATATGTATCACCATAAAAAAGTATGATTAAAAGTAATTATAATCTCTCAGGACATCATTAGTGGTTGACCTAGAGGAGATGAACTATGATTTACTTGATTTGAGAAGTTTAAAATTGGAGCAGACTTTGCAGCCAGAGCAGTTCATTCCCTGAACTTATTAACTTATTTAAATTGAAGTAGAGTGAGTAGGTTGATAACAATGAACTTCAGTCTCTGCTGTGCATGTACAGTGTATTAAAGTATTACCTCCAGAGAGAATAAAAAAGATTGAGTATTTTAAAATCTCATTTTAAAGGAGAAATTTGATTACTCTGTGGTATGTTTTCAATAATAAAAAGACTTTGCTCTTAGACTCAAGTGTGTGAATTTAATTAATTTTAGTACTTGGACTAATGAAATAGATTGGTCCCTTCTTAGGTAGCATTTTTATGACACTATTTGAAATTTAATTTTAAATTAAAGAGTTCTGTGGTAAAGTCAGGAAAATGGAAGAGTGAAATCATTAATACTAATTGTGAAGGTCTTTTTCCTTTGGTGAAGAACCTTAGTCAGGGATACTCTGTAGAGGTTCCATTACATCAGGCAGGCACCCTCAATCTTAAATACAATGTTCTGATGCAATTATTTGCTCACTTCATTTACAGAGAAGTGCTCTTTTGTGACTCCTACCACCATGTAAGATTCATACATGGCAATGGATCTGTTTAGAATCTCTGCTTTGCTACTTACTAGATGTGCAATCTTGGACAAATTGCTTGGCCTCTCTATGTCTGCTTCCTCTACCTTTAAGTTGGGGAGAGGAGGTAATTGCTTCAACCTTACAATGTTGTAAAAACATCAAATGAGAGAAAGCCTGGAACACACTAGCACAATTTTCTTCCCAGAGAACGTGCATGAAAAATTAGCTATTAGTGGTATTATTGCTACTGCTGAAGACAACAGTTGGTAGGGTTAGTTAGAGCCCCAGCTTCTTAGACTTTGGGATATTAATTGAATTCTTAAAGGAAACTTGGACCTCAATTCTTTCTTCCTTTTCTGCCTAGATGAGAGTTAGGTGGCTGTCTCTTGCTGATGCCTACATCTGGATGAATATGAGTGATCAGGGTTTTCTGGCTATGAAATGAAATTGGGCTTTGTACTCAGGATATCAAGGAGGGAAGCAGGGAGAGAAGTGAAAGTGGTGGGGCAAGACAGGTGTTCTTTCTAGAAGAGATGCTCTAGTTTCTCTCATTAGATATGTCAATCCTTGGAGGCTTTTTAAGACCTTCTAGGTGTAGCTGTAAATAAAAACTGTAAATGTTCCATGATTCTCTCTTGGCCTCTCGTGGTTGTAGGTAGGAGAATTCAGAAAAGTCTGCTTTTATTTATGAATGCTGTGGTTTGCTTAAAATGTATGTGACTCTGGACCTGTAATGTCCACATGTTGCTACTGAGTGCTTGGAATGCGGCTACAGAGTCCAATAATATATTGGGTTAAATATTATTAAAACTAAATATATGTATATATTAAAACTAATTTTACTTGTTCCTTTTTACTTTTTGAAATGTGGATACCAGAAAATTTAAAATTACATATGTGACTTGCATGCATTACATTTCTGTTGTTCTAGAGAGTTAGTGTTGAAGAGATAATTCCAGTCCTAATTCAGGAATTTAGGTGCACAGTAAATAGATTGGCATAATCCCATAGGGACCCTAATCCCAGAGGGACCATTCTCCCTCCAACAATGTAGTTAAGCTGAGTAATGGCTTCATTGATTTTTTAAAAAAAAATAACTTAATTTCAGAACAGGTGTAGCTTTATGGAAAAATCACAGTACGGAGAATGCCTATATGCGCCATCCCCAGTTTCCTCTATTGTTAACATCATATATTAATATGATACATTTGGTGTTGCCGCCAGTGAACCCATACTGATAACATTATAATTAGATGAAGTCCATAATTAGTTCAGATTTCCTTATGTTTCGTTTTCCTTATCTGTTTGTTTTACCTAATGTCCTTTCACTATTCTAGGATCCAATCCAGGATACTATAAAACATTTGGCAGTGAGGGTTCCTTATGTTCCTCTTAGCTGTGACAGTTTTCTCAGGCTTTTCTCTAGACTTCAGTTTAGAGGAGTATTGGTAGGATATTTTATAGAGTATTCCTCAATTGGGATTTGCCTGATACTTTTCCCATGATCAGACTGGAGTTCTAGGTTTGGGGGAAGAAGATCACAGAAATAAAGCACTGTTTTTAATCACATTATATCAAGAATATACTGTAACACAACTTATCACTACTGATGCAAACTAACTTTGATCACCGTCTGAGGTTTGTCAGGTTTCTCCACAGTAAAGTTACTCCTCTGCTTCTTTTCCATACTCTTTGGTAGGTAATCCTATGCACAGCCCACACTTCAGGAGTGGGGGAATCACATTCCACCTCCTTGAAGGCTTGGTGTCTCTGTAAATCATTTGGGATTCTCTACAGTAGAGATTTTCTCTGTTCTCCATTTATTCAGTCATTTATATCCATGGATTCATGATATTTATTTTATTCTTTTTATTGTATTCCAATACTACTTTATTTTGTTGCTCAAATTGTTCCAGTTTTGACCTTTGGAAGCCCCTTTAGCCGGCTTCTGTGTCCTTTTGTATACTCCTGTCATTGCAGGTTTGTTTTTTGGGTTTTTTTTGTTGTTGTTGTTGTTCTGTTTCATTTTTCCTTTTTAGCACTTTCTTACTTTCTAGTATTATAAAATACTCCAATATCATCTTGTGTTTTTCCTATACAGTTTTTCCTGTATAATTCCTGTGAATTGTGAAACACAATTTCTTGTGTTTTCCTATACAGTTTTTCCTGTACAATGCCAATTTTTCCTGTACAATTTCAGGCATTTCTACAAGGAGTCCTACTTCCATTTATTGAGAGGTAGTGTTAGAAACCAAGACCTAGGGGGTACCTGGGTGGCTTTGTGGGTTAAGCATTTGACTCTTGATTGCATCTCAAGTCATGAGATCAAGCCCTCTGTCAGGCTCCATGCTCAACGTGGAGCTTGCTTGGGATTCTTTTCCTTCCTCTCTCTCTACCCCTCCCCCTACACTTTGTCTCTTAAAAAAAAAAAGAAAGAAAGAGAGAGAGAGAGTGAGAGAAAGAAAAGAAGAAAGAAAGGAAGAAAGGAAGAAAGGAAGGAAGGAAGGAAGGAAGGAAGGAAGGAAGGAAGAAAGAAAGAAAGAAAGAAAGAAAGAAAGAAAGAAAGAAAGAAAAAAGAAAAAGAAAGAAACTGAGATCTGGATGCTGGGTATACTCATTGTTACTGGAGTATTATTGCTTCTAGTCCTTCTGAGCTGGAAGACAAGGAAGTACATGTGAGTACAAGTAAATCCTGTATATATACATTTCAATAAATATTTATATATGTAGCCATCTCTGGTAAGCTAAACATGAGTTTGTATTGCTATCTCCAACCCTAATCCATTATTACATGAATCATTCTAGAATGGCTTTGTTTCAGTATTGACCATTCTCTAAATGCTACATAGTGTAGCATTAGTAATATGTCCGTTTTTAAGTTCTCTAATATAAAAAGTTCCTCTGTTAGTGGTTTCACTCCACATTTCCCAGTACAGAGTTTCTGCTTCTGTTTTATCCAAAAATAGCTACATTGCACAAAGACAGGTACCAGTCACTGAATTTAAATTAGCTCTGACATTTATACTTCTTTGTGGGGGAGGGGGCATGCAAGGCTAACTAAGCACTTCTTTCAATACTAACAAAAAAACATGCTGTGTAGGTTTGTGTGTATATTAACACTAAGCACTTCTGCTAATGTTGAGTGACCAAGAAAACATACTATGCAAAGACTTACGTGTATACCAGCAGTCGTCAAGACTATATGCAAAAAAAAAAGTGATGAAACTTATTTATTTAGTATATTTTATGTAGTACATCAGAGGTTAAGAGCTCAGTTCTGGACAGCAGACCTTGTTGAAGTTCCAACTCTCCGATTTATTAGCTGTTTAACTTTGGAGAAATCATTTAATCACTCTTGAGTTTATGTACTTGGCTGAGAATGGGATAATAACTATTATCTCCAAAGGACTGTTTTGAGGATTGACTGTGGTAATGTTCAACACATAGCCCTGTGAAAATAAGGATAGCTGTTAGTTATGAGTTTCTGAATCCTAGGAATGTGTCATTTATACAGGGGATGCCATTTGGTGTGGAAAGCAGGAGACTGTCTAGGGAATTACATAGGAACAGGGCTAGAAGGCTGCCAAAAACTTGATGTTGGTAGGTATTTCCGAGGTCATCTCATTCAGTCTTTTCTTCCTTTCTTCCTCATTCATGCTTTCCTCCTAAGTCATCACCTTTTCATTCTCTTAAAGATGTGAGGAATGCTGGAGAGGGCTAAATTCAGAGTTAGGACAAAGATATGACAAGAGTGGTCCCTGTCTCCAAGGAGCTGGAAATGAAGGTGAGGGAGTAAACTACAGAAGCTCTTTCTCATGGCCATCAGAGCCACTAGAATAGAGCACAGAGGTCTGGGAATTCAGAGGAGTTAATATCTGTCCCAGGACATCACCTCGAGGAGAGGTGGGATTTAACAGACAAAAATTGGGAAATTGGGAAAAATTAAGAGAGGTTGCAGTAAGTGGGTGCAGTGGGTATCTTGTTTTGGACTGCCCAGAATCCTCTATTCTATTTTCTGATAGCAGCACCTCAGTTTTCCATTGAGGAACTACCTAAACCCAGTCTTGGTATCCAGGTCAACAGGTTTCCTGGAGTTCAAATTGTGGCTGAGTGAACCAAAAGGAGAGCGTGCCACTGCTGCTCAAGACTCTCCTTTTGCCAAGATTCTCAGTGAGTTCCAACTCCCTTGGTACCTGAGGTACTCCTTTCTGAGCTTGGGGGCTCATTTTTATCATTGACTCTATGAACCACTCCATTATAGTCTAATGATTCCCCCCTCCAGCCCTAACAGCTATCTTTCTAATAAATTCCCTTTTTTGACATAGGTTATTCAGTTTTGTTGTATTCAGCCAAAGAACCCTAAATGGTAGCTTAAACAAAAGGTTAGAGCAGGAAAAGAGGAGAGAAAGAGAGAGAGAGAGAGAGAGAAGGAGAGATATTTGAGTAATAATGAATAGTCTGGTTAGCATGTAGCATATACCCTGGAGAGCTAGTAGTTGGAAATAAAGTTGGAAAGGTTGTTTGGATTTGGAATGTGAAGCACCTTGACCGCTAGGCTTAAGTGATGCAATGAAAGCCACATTTTAGGAAGATTAAGTGATGCAGAGGCACAAGTATGAAGAAAGGAGAGCAGGGTGAATGGTAACATAGCTTCTTTTGTAAATGTTTGCACTGTCCTACATTATTCAGTTAACTGCCAGTTTTCAAGAACTGATCATATTACAGGCTCAGTGCTAGATTTTAGGACTCTAAAGATAATTAAGACATGATTAAAGCCCCCAACCTAGAAGATAAATCTGACCTATAAGTGTGAGAGATAAATTATTCGAATTAAGTAAGGGTTGTAGGTATTTTCTGTAAGAGAGAGCAGCTAACTCTTTTGTTGGGTTAGGAAAGGCTTCAAAGAGGGGAGGACTTCTGAAGCGAGTTTTGAATAGCAATTTTCCAGCCAGTCACAGTGGAAGTGGGCGTAGGCATTGGGATTAAAGGTTTGGGGTTCTGGAAATATATCAGAATTAGAGGTAAAGATTTGGGTTCATAAATGTATGATATGACAGTTTAAAAATGAGAGTGGGTGAAATTGTCCAGGAACATAGATCATAGTCAGAAGAAAAGCAAGAATTAAACACCCAGGAATACCGATAAATTAAAGGATAAGTGGAGGAAAAGGATGCTGGCAGAGGACCATAAACAGAAGTGAGCATGTAGGGGTTAGAATATTAGAGTGTCGTGGAAGCCAGAAGATGGAAAAGTGATAGGATGGGAGGAACAGAATGTTGGATGGCACAAGATTAAGTAAAAGTAGGACCAGAGAATGTCCATTTGTTTGGGCAAAGGAAAGGTCATCAGACTTAGGGTCATTTCAGTGGACTGGTGGGAGTGAGACTGAGATTACCGAGAGGAAATGGAGAGATGAGGAAGGGAAATGTGACTGTGTATAGAGGACAGAGAAATTAGTAGCAAACAGGAATACTGGACAAGGAAGTCTTCTTCTCTTCCTTTGTTTTGTTTTGTTGATGAGAAAAGCTGGTGCTTCTTAGTCCTGGAGGTCTGGCATGGACTTTTCCCAACAACTGAACACCATAAAGGAAACAAGATGTTCCTTCAGTTGTGTAAATTCACAATCTCCCCCCTGGTCCAAGATGGGCTTGTTTTATTTCATATTCTGCTCTGGCCTAAAATAGTGTGCTTCTTCTGTAACTTGTGGAGATGTCAGACAGATGATGTGTGCCAGGAGCAAATAAATTTGGGGTCATTACTAAATTTTTAATCTGGCCATATGTAGGCTCAACCTTTTTAAAGAGGGAAGTCAAACTAAATTTTAATTTTAAATGTACGTTTTTCTTATTTGGAGTATGCACAAAACGTCTTATGTGACAGCTACCTCTCTAGTTTGGAGGAGGGTCAAAGGGAAGGGGCTGGGGGTTGCAGAACCCAATTATGGTTCTAGCAAAATAATAACTCTTACTAAAGAGTCCCCACTTCGTGTTGACTCTCCTTCTGAAGAGTTAGCTACTAAAGTTGTGCCCATTTCAAGCTTCATGATTTCTCTAGTTTGTTGTATTAGTTGGTCATCGTTAGGTTCCCAGAACCCTAACTTTAAAGGTTGATTGATTTACTTATTTGAGAGAGAGGGACAGAATGCATGCAGTGGGTAGGGGCAGAGGGAGAGAGAGAGTCTTAAGCAGAATCTTAAGCACGCTGAGCACAGAATGCAATGCGGGCCTGGATTTCAAGACCCTGAGATCCTGACCTGAGCCTAAACCAAGAGTCAGATGCTTAACTGACTGTGCCACCCAGGTACCCCAAAACCTAGCTTTAAATAAAGAGGTCTATTAGTTCAAGAAAACAAATCATGATAAAGTCAAGCAAAACCTGTTTCAGAGTTATGTGGAACCAGAAATTAATTAACTAAATCTACTTAGCTACTTGCTAACCTACCTACCTACCACCTATCCCTCAACTTTGTTTCTTTTTCAGTATACACGTCATTCTTGACCACTGCAAGTGGCCGTCTTTGTAGCTAGAACAGTGGATGCCAGCAACTTCTAGACTCACATCGTCATAACTGTCCACTTCCACCTGCCAGACCAAGGTGGCAAGAGGAATTGGGTTACTGGGATTGGTCCAGCTAGGGCGAGAAGCCCATGCTTCGCTAAGTCACTGTGACCAAAGGGCCAGCATCACAGAAGGACATAGAAGGACATAACATCTCCCATCCACCTGCTTAGTGGGAGGGGAGCCTCAGAAGAGTGGGGTTATTGCCTGAGAAAAGAGTGATGCTAGACACAGAACCATAAGTGTTCAATAAATTTGCTTAGTACAGAACTTAGGTATAGTCTCTGAATAAATGGACTGATTGTTTTGGAATGGGGGTGAGAAGTTTTTTGAAAATACCCGTTAGGGCATATCTATCCCAGGAAAGGGAGATACAACTGGGTGATAACTTAATGGTTGTAGAGCTGGAATAAGCTACATACAGAGACTTAGCACTTCATAATTTTAAAAGTCATTTTACTTGCATCAGCTTTGTGAGCTAAAAAGAATTAGCCATTTCAAATTTCTGGTTTAGAGAGTACCAACTGAGTCTCAGAAGAAAAAAAAGAAACACTATCTTATCCAGGATCCCACAACCAACCAGCAAAGTAGTAACTTTGGGTTTTGACTCAGTAGTCCTGACTTCATATATTTCTTTCATTACACCCAGTTCTTGATGAAAGTAACAATCTTTTAAAGGATTGTAAGATTGTGCTCTGTTTTGGGAATTGCTTTGGTATGTGTCTTTTTCTGCCCAAATTTTAATTTAAATTCCAGTCAGTTAACATACAGTGTGATAGTCGTCCTGTGTGTAGAATTTAGTGATTCATCACTTATGTACAGTGGCCAGTGCTCTCTATTAGTGCACTCCTTAACCCAGCACCTGTTTACTCCATGTGACTGTTACACTATATTCATACTTCAGTTTTTCCCAGGAGTCTGAAGATGCCTTATGCAACCAGTAAATTTGCTGTTGTTGACACAGTTTCTTCTAGAGGACAAACTAATTTTTGTTTTCTCTTAGAAACGTTATGGCATCTTTTCATAATTAGGTACTTCATAGGAGTATATATTTCCACAAAGTGTAGACTCACTGGCTTAAATTGGTTCCCAGCCCACCAAATAACGATCTGGTCATCCGCCTGGTGTGGTCATTCTCTACTCTGACAAGAAAGGAAAAGACATAAAAATAGAAGTTTTCATCCATTAAATTTACTTGTATTCCTAGCAATTCCTTGGTTTTTATTGTTTGTTTCAGATGAGAAGAAGCAGATGGTTGCAAATGTGGAGAAACAGCTCGAAGAAGCAAAAGAACTGGTAGGTACAGACATGGTCATATGTTTGAACATCCAACCAGAGCCCTTTCTGCTGGTGCCTTCCTCTCACCTGTTTTATACTATGTAGAAACGTGACACATTTCTGATTAGCATTTTATAATTGGGACTTCATCAGCTTTTAAGTTGAAGACAACTTAATAGTTTCTTGGGATTTTATGCTTCTTAATAAAGGTGATTCATGAAACGTCCACCTTTAATTTTTATTCCTTCACAATACTTTCCATAATAGTTAGAAAAGCTCATGCTTATTAAAGGCAGTCCGAGTACCAGACAGTGGGTTAAGCATATTACTTGCTTTCCAATATTTACTTTTCACACAAGCCCTATGAGACAAGTGCTGTTCATCAGGAAGTGTGAAGGGTCTGAGATGTTCCCCTACTTGCTTTGTGGCAGGTGAGCGCACACAGTTTCATGGATGCGGCAGAAGACAGGAGATTTGATTACAGCAAAAGGTGCGGGCAGAGTTTCAGCACGCTGCCTCAGGTCCCCAAGCCCTGGCTCCCACGCAGTCTGGCCAGGAGGAAGGCCCCCACCCACCAGAATACCTTACAGGAAGGGAACCTGGAGCCTGAGAAATGCCCTGTTTTGCAGCAGCCTGTGAGCGAGCCTGCTGTTTGCCCCAGAGGGACGCAGTATTTCCTCCCTTAGAGCTGCTCCCTGTGAATGCAACCCTGAGAAATGGCTTGAGAAAGGAGTGGTCAGGGCCTCACATTCTTGGCATGCCCAGCAAGACATGTGAGAGCGTGAGAGACCCACGGAGGAGTGATTCTCTATGCTGTGCTTGTCCCCATTTTGTAGATGGGGAAACTGAGTCCTAGAAAGATTAAGTAACTTTGAGATGCCACACCCAGCAAGTGGTGGAGGACAGGCTTATATTTAAATATGCTAAGCCCAGAGCTCTGCTCATCCACTGCTTTTTGATAAAAATAAACTTGCACATCAAGGAACAAAAAGTATTAAAGGGTATCGTGTCCCAGTTTTTGGTTTTAAAGCCAAATACCACAAGTACGACTCTACCTCTTACTGCGTTGTAGTCCCAAGTGAGTGTGTCGCTTTCCTAAATACTGAAGGACACCACTTGGGGTTCCTTCAGTACATACTTACTGATTTACTTAGGACTGTTCCCCAAGTGTGTTTCTGGTGACTGCTGTTACCAGTTCAAGTAAGTTTGGAAACTAGCTAGCTTAGAATTAGAGGTTGGCATCTTTCTCAGTTGTTTTTCTTTTTTTTTTTTTTTAAAGATTTTATTTATTTGACAAAGAGAAACACAGCCAGAGAGGGAACACAAGCAGGGGGAGTGAGAGAGGGAGAAGCAGGCTTCCTGCCAAGCAGCCAGCCCGATGTGGGACTCCATCCCGGGTCTCCGGGATCATGACCTGAGCCGAAGGCAGTTGCCCAACCAACTGAGCCACCCAGGCGCCCCTCAGTTGTTTTTCTACAGAATCTTCTTGGACCCTGAAGTAGCCCAAGAGGTGTCATGAGTCTCTAAGAAGGGACCATAGGAGGCAGCTAAAGCATGGAGTGTTTCCAAGCTTATCTGACTGACTAACTTTTGCTGACAGCACCCTACACAAGGAGCTTTTCCGGGGCTCTGCAGAAGTAGGTGGCTGTCGTTCCCTGTGACACAGCAGACCTTTGCTTTGTGACTTGGAGGGCTGAGGTAGTGAGCTGCACCGCACTGCTCTGTCTCCTCTTTTCTAGCTCTCAGAATGTCGGATGCTCTCCGCACCCCAAAGATCCGCTTCTCACCCCTCTGTGCTGTTTGCCTCTCTTTTGACAGTTTCTCCCTTTTTGCAAATGCTTTTCTCCTTACTTTCTTTTCTTTCTATATTCAGCTATTTCTCTCATGCTTTCTGGCCTTCACCTAAAAAGGCTGACCTCCTGCATGCTGTCGCTGCTGGTTGGGTGCCCCTTCCTTCTGGCTGGAAGCTTCCCATCGATAGTACAATGCAGCTGCTCAGTTGTTTGGCTCTTGAGTTGACGACTCCTTCTATTGTTGGGTTCCCAGGAGCAGTTCTTCTGCCTCAAAATCTGTGTTTTGGTTTGTTGAGCCATTAAGGTACTCAATGGTAGAAAGCTGGTTTCCTAATAACCAAGATTTTACTATACCAAGAAGTATAAAACATAGTCATCCCCTCATGGATCTTGTAGTCATCCTCAGTCATGAACAACCCCAAGAGTTCCATCTAAGATAGGTGTTTCTGTTTGTTTAAAATGGTCAGATAGCTGATTAACTGAGCTCCGATGACGTCCTTGTTAAGAACACTGTTCATTGTATTACATCCTCTCCTTTGAATGAGGACCCTGGCAGAAAAACATCTTTTTGATTTCACTTATTAGGATTACTTGTGTTTGTGCTGAACAACTGGCTTGTATTAATCTCTTGGACACTGCTTTTCTTGTGATTACCGTGTCCCCCGCGTTGTGTTGGCCGCCTCAATGTTGGGACAACATGAAACAAGTTCATGTTAGCCTTAGTTCTGGTTTCATTAGAAATTCTTGTTGTATGTTTCCTTTTTTTCTTCTTACTTTCGTACTGTTCATTTTGTTTTCAGTGTCTTTGTAAAATGCCTTAAACAGCAGTATAGTTAACGCTTGGATTTTCGGTTACGTGTACTTAAGCAATTTTATTTTGATGATCCTGCTTACTTTGTTAGAATTAGGTACTTAATGATGATTTCAGAGAAGTGTTTTTTTTTTTTAAATTTTTTAAAAATATTTTATTTTTTTATTTGACAGGGAGAAACACAGAGAGGGAACACAAGCAGGAAGAATGAGAGAGGGAGAAGCAGGTTTCCCGCCAAGCAGGGAGCCCGATGTGGGGCTTGATCCTGGGTCTCTGGGACCATGACCTGAGCCGAAGGCAGCCGCTTAACCAACTGAGCCACCCAGGCACCCGTTTTTTTCTTAATTTTTAGAGAGACAGAGAGAGAGCACAAGCAGGGAGAGGGACAGCGGGAGGGAGAAGCAGACTCCCCGCTGAGTAGGGAGCCCGACTCAGGGCTCGATCCCAGGACCCCGGGATCATGACCTGAGCTGAAGGCAGACGGCCAACTGACTGAGCCACCCAGGCATCCCCAGAGAAGTATTTTAAAACTTGCCTTTGCTGAGTAACAATTTCATTTATGGGTGTTTCACATTTACGTTGAGACATGGCAATAATTTAAGTGGTCACTGCTTAAAGCAAGGCTAATTAAAACTCTCTTGCTCCCTCTCCCTCTCAATAAAAATTAGGGATTATGAATTAAAACATGGTTTTTTGGTTTATCTGAGAGCTACTATCGTTACTCAGTCTCTAACACTGGACAAGTAAGAGTTTTATTAGTGATAAGCTTATAGTAGCCATGGAAATAACTCATTAAAAGATAAAATATATGGCGGCATTTTTGGGTGTGAGTTTATTTGACATGGTCTTAGCCAATATGCTGTTGGTGGTGGTTTTTATTTTTTAATGCCAATCATAAATAAACTAACTCTGATACTTTGTGTCTGTACTTGCTGTATTTCTTCTGCACCATCAGTAATCATCTCTACTATTATTAACGTTAATCTAGCGATTACCAAGCAAGAGACACTGTCGTAAGTACATTATGGGAATTACACCATATAATCTTTACAGCTCACCTACAAAAGACATAGTAATTTTAGAAATGAGAAAAGTAAGGCCCAGAGGAGTTAGTAAACCCGTCTGAGGCTGCACATCTAATAAGTAATGGAGCCTGTGATGTGGACGCAGGCGTCTGACGCGTCACACTTTCTGTATTGCCGCTCATTAAATGCATGTGTTGTATCCAAAGTGTTATTAATGCCAGATTCTTGAAAAGTATGCAGCTATGGTTGCAGTGAGCTTTGTGTAATTTAGTAGATTACTGTATCTACTTAATGCCATATCAATATGGTTATAAAGTAGAAGGAGTTACGCTGGAGGTTCTGATCACATATTGGTTGGCATATGATTTTCCTAATCAGAAAAGAGTTTCCAGAAGAATTTTCACCAAATGACTAAGGCTGGTCTGACATTTTATAAATTTAGGTTTGTTTTATGTTCCCGTAGTCCTGGTGGTTTAGGGTCAGAAGACCAATCCAGGTTGATAGGACACACCAAAGAGATTAAAATTGTTATTATTGAGGACGTTTGGATTAATGCATATGTTTAAAAAAAAAAACAAACATTCTTGACAAAATGAGTGCCCTGGCACTCAGCACGTCACTAGCAAGCCCTCAGGAACTATTCACTTGTGGATGTAAACAAAAGTCAAGCCCCTGAAACAATCCCAGTGTTAGTCGGGCAGCGGGCTCTCTCGGCCTGGCTCCTCTGGTGTAAAACGAGACATTGGGATTAAATCCTTCCATCTCTAAATGGCCAAACAGAGTATAAACATGTGGTTTAAGTCCCATTTTCCTCTCACCCTGCCAGCTCGAACAGATGGATCTGGAAGTCCGAGAGATACCGCCCCAGAGTCGAGGAATGTACAGCAACAGGATGCGAAGCTACAAGCAAGAAATGGGCAAACTTGAAACAGATTTTGTGAGTCAGTCGCCCCCCTCTGTCGTGTTTACCAGATCTTTCATCTGCATTTTCACCTGTGTTTTCTGTCCTTTCCTCCATACGGTGCCAGTGCGCATGTCTCCAGGAGCCGGGGTGGCAGCACAGCTTTCATTGTCTTTGGCTTGGGGCGTGTGTGTGTGTGTGTGTGTGTGTGTGTGTAAAAATATTTAAAGAATTAGCTAATCATGGAATATAAGGTGTGTTGGATTCCTGACTCACAGATAAATCGAAAGCGTGTCATCTTCTGGGTTTTGATATTGTGTATTTATACTTAGCATTTAGGAGAATTTTGAAACCCAATTTTGGGCTTTTCTTAGTCTGCAGCCTTTCAGATGCAGTGTTCATAGATGGGCTTCAGGGGTGTGCGAATGTCCTGAAGTTATATAGGTGTTTTTAGATGTCCATTTCTATATGCACTTTTCTCCTAGGATAGGTGCCATAGACTGGATTAGAGTCTTGAAAGGATAGGTTACACTCCTCCCACACAAGGACAGAGGAATTCAATTAATAATTGATACAAGCGATCCTTTATACCAGTTGCTGCATGAGAGTAGTTTTCTCTTCCTATATGTCTGACTTTCAACTCTGGCCACCTTATAGCAAATTAGAGAACGCAAATTTAAACAGAGAATGTTGAAATTGTTAGTAATTAGAAAGTAAGAACAGTATGAAAGATAGAGCTGCAATTCCACTTCTGGGTATATATCCAAAAGGACTGAAAGCAGGGTTTTTATATTTGTACAACCGTGTTCACTACAGCACTATTCATGATATTAAAATATAGAAGCAACCCAGGTATCCAGCAGCAGATGAGTGGATAAACAAAATATGGTACATACATACACTGAGATATTACTCAACCTTAAAAATGGTGGAAATTCTAATGTATCTTATGTTCTGCTATGACATGACATGACATGATATTATGCTAAGTGAAATAAGCCAATCATGAAGACAAATAGTTGATGACTCTGTTTATATTATGTACCTAGAGTAGTCAAAGAGACGAGACAGAAAATTGAATGGTGGTTGCCAGGGACTGGAGAAGGAGGGAAATGGGTAGTTATTGTTTAATGTGTACAGAGTTTCAGTTTTACGCAATGAAAGATTCTAGAGAGTGGTTGCTCAACAGGTGAATATATTCAATGCTGTTAAACAGTACACTTAAAAATGGTTCAGACAGCAAATTTTATGTTGTGTGTATTTTACTACTTAAAAAAAGAAGATACAGATGAAGAAAGAACTGAACTTTACCTGTAAATGACAGAGCATTCATGTCATGGTATGTGAATTGACTTCATTTCTGACCCTGGGGTCCAAATTCATAAAGAAAATCAAGAGTTGATAAGGGTCTCTGTGCCTCTGTTCTTGCCTTAGGTGTTTTACTTATGGAGGCTGTGCCTTCTGGACTACAGTGGTGCCGGACCCAGTAGAAACCCCCCTAGTATCCGGAGATAGGGTGATTTGCAGTTATGAATGTTTATTTTATATTTTGATGGATATTTTCCTAAGAAGTTGAGACAGGCTATGTCAGTGACTCTGATGCAATTGCCTTTTAAATTGTGTTTTTATTAATTAAAAAAAATTGGAATCCACATGGGCCTAAATTCAGAAAAGAAGTGTAAATGCCTAGCTCCTGTGCTCTGTGCTAGATAAAACCTTCTCTAATTGCTTTGCAAAAGGTGGGTTCTCTTAGGGAGAATATGAGATATAATGAGAAAATTTAAATTGATTTGAGAATTTATACTTAGACAATCCTAATTAAAATTAATGTTTCAATATAAATGATGAAAGTGAAGTAAAATATTTACGAGGATTATTTTAGCTTGCTAAGCTCATCTTTATGAAACTACAAAGATTTCTCTCTTGGTTTCTAAAATCACAAATTATATTAGTTTGTGAGGGCTACCATAATAAAGTACCACAGACTGGATGGTTAAAAACAACAGAAATTTATTTTCTTACAGTTCTGGAGGCTGAGAGTCTGAGATCAAGGCATCAGCAGGGTTGGTTTCTTCTAAGCCCTCTCTCCTTGGCTTGGAGACGGCCGTCTTCTCTCTGGGTCTTCACATGGGTCTTACACTTTTCTCTGGGTTTTTTACTCTGTTTGTTTCTGTGTTCTGATTTCTTCTTACAAGGAGACCCATCACATTGGATGAGAGCCCTCCTAATGACCTTGTTGTAACTCAGTTACTCTTCTCCAGATGCGGTCACCTTCTGAGGTGATAAAGGTTAGGACCTCAACATATGAATTAAGTAGACACGATTCAGCTCATAATGCCGAATTTAGTTTTAATCTTTTCTTCTTAAAATTTTTTTCAGAAATTAAATTGCTTCTATTGCTTATATAGGTCAGCTAGCTCAATTTTTCGTGGTTTTTGTCTCCCAAAGAATATAATCTAGGTAGAGTCCTTTAGGTATTTGGATATTGTCTGCTTGGGTAAGAAATACTTTAAAAAGTTCTTAAAAAAAAAAAAAGTGGAACCAGTAGCTGTGATCTGAGCATCTATTCTCCAGGCTACCATGAAAAATTCGTGTGTTTATGTAGGTAGTTGTTAGCACAACTTTCTTCTACTGTGTTGGGAAGCATCCTTTCCCAGGACCAGCCCCCATCTTCCATGGTGTAGTGACTTAGAGTTTGTAACGTGCTTTAATATGCACTACTTCATTTCACTGGATGAGTAGACAGAGGAGGTGTATATGACTATTCCCATTTTACACGTGATAGAGCCAAGAAGTTCACATTGATTCTGGATGTCATTCAACACATCGTTCTCAAGCCTGGCTGGGTATAAGACACTGCCCTGGGTGCTTGGAAAAAGCTGTGATTAAGATAAAGTTCTTGTTCTCGTAGAATTTAAATTCTAGTGGGAAGACAAGAAACAAATAAACAAATACATCAATAATCATAATTTCAGATAGTGATGAGGGCTGTAAATGAAAATAAAGTAGGCAAATGGTTGACAGTGGCTAGCACAGTGATCGTGGGTGTTCTCTGTGGTGTGAGTGAAAGCGGAAGAGGAACCTCCGTTTGCAGAGAGAGGCAGAGGAAAGATCTACAAGGGCATCATACGTCTACGTGGGAAAGACCTTGGCTCTTGCCGTGGACTGATGAGAGACCACTGTGGTCGTCTGATGCCCCCTCAATAGCTTCCTCCCCTTTTCTGTACCACACCACGTGAGGAATTCGAACAGAATATAGAAAATAAGTACCTAATTCCCTTTTCATTCATATTTTCCTTTTATATTTAATTCTTTAATGTTTAAAGGAACGAAGGCTATCTTCTTACAGGTATTTTGATAACTGTCCTATGGTGATATACCTAGAAACACTGAACCCCAAGAAAAGTAGCATAGGTGGTCCTTCATGTCTCATTTGTAACTTTATTGCAAATGAAGGAGTTGTGCTAATCCCCTTGTGACATCCGGACTTTGGGGGAATCATTGGTGCCAATGAGGAAGGGCAGAGGGCAGCCCAGTACTTCTTTCTTTGACTCATCACCTACTTGTTTTCTTTTCTGGGCCCCTCCTCCCTCTCTGCCTGTTGTTCAGATGCTGGATTCTTCAGGCTTCTCCACTTACTCCCGCTGTCTTACTCTGTGAGGCATCACCCACTCCTGTGGCTTCAACGACCAGGTCTATACCAACCTGTCTTTCTAACCCAGACCTCCAGAGTTCTGGATTCATAATTTTTACTACTTGCTTTACTTCAGAATCCCTTAAACACAAACACTTAAATTTGACACATCTAGTCACTTCCAAGTTTTCTTTAATTTCTCCCTTGCTATCACATTACACACCCAGTTGATCACTGAGAATTAGCAATCCTGCCCTCAAGTATCACCCACTTTCATTTCTACTACTGGAAGCTGTCATGTTTCTCCATCTCGGTGTTTGTAGTAGCCTTTCCTCCTTCTATTCTTCTCCCACTCTAAACCACCCTGTGCATCAGAATCAAATTAATCTCTCTAACACACCGATCTGAATATGTCACATTGTTCCACAAATCCCATGGACTGCTCATGGCCTGCTGAATGAAATCCAGATCAGCTTGTAGGCTTTCTGTTCTGTTCCAGTGATTTTTCACATGTCTACGAATTGTATTATCATATGTTTGGTGTTGTGGATCATACATTGTTAAAAGCCCAGATTTTGTTGGTTTCCTTTAGAGTGGTGCATCTCAACCTTTTCTTCATTATCACCACCCCCCCCACCCGCAAGAAACCTTTTTTTTTTTGTCCTAAGGAACCTTTTTAGACTTTCTATTTTGAATTGCCCCTTCTTTCTCCCACCCCCGTGAAATTTCAATGCTATAGATACACTGTGTGTTTGTACATACTGCGACCCTTTGGAGGGCCCCAGGTCTTTGTAATATCTAAGGTTCTTCATCTTCCAAAGAGCCAGTTTTGCCTCCTTGGCATGATACTACCTTTGCTGTCAATGCATGTTTTAGAGAATTTTTTTTTCTTTTTCTCTTTTTAAGTAAACTCTATGCCCAGCTTGAGCTTGGGGCTTGAACTCACAACCCTGAGATCAGTGGTCATATGTTCTACTGACTGAGCCAGCCAGGCACCCCTCAGAGAGAACCATGGCTGAGAACCATGGCAATTGTAAGGCTCACTTCGAGTGCTTCCCTTCTCCAGAGGGTTGTACCTCTATTGTACCTGCCTATTGTCCAATTTTTTGAAAACAATTGTTCTATACATTTTGTCCATTTTTATAGTTGTTTAGAGTGGGAGGATTAGTCATACCAATTCCTCTTTCATGACTGGCATGAAAGTTGAGTATACTTTTAATGTTTATGACTATTTAGCAGATAGTTGGAAATTAGAAAAAGAATAGTCTGCTGTTTACAGTGACTCATATCATAGATCTTAATTTGTAACTCAATAAATAACTACTTAAAAGATTTTAAAATTCATGTAATAGTCTGTATTCATAATTGTGAGAAGTTAATGGAAGGCAATGGCCATCATTATGTTCCCTTTTCTACTGTTGCTATTCCTGATGATTCTTTTCACTTGCCTGACTCCATTATCCTGGATGCTTGGCCTCCAATAGCCTCCTGTTGTTCATTTTTGGCTTCTTATGGTCTCAGTATAAGTTAGGAACATTAGGTCCAGAGAAGTTAGAATCCAGTCATCTTTTTTCAGATGAAGTAAGAGAGGACCAGGAAGACCAAATGACTGACCTTAAAGTCATAGTGTTGTTTAGAGTCAAGACCAGATTCAAATTATCTAAACACACTTTCTTATGTTTTCTCCATGTTCCTTTGCAATCCCCCATCGCCAACTTCATGTTTCCACAAAAATCAATTTAATGTCTTCTTCTTTTTTTTTTCTTTTAAAGATTTTATTTATTTATTTGACAGAGAGATCACAAGTAGGCAGAGAGGCAGGCAGAGAGAGAGGAGGAAGCAGGCTCCCTGCTGAGCAGAGAGCCCCATGCTGGCCTCGATCCCAGGACCCTGAGATCATGACCTGAGCAGAAGGCAGAGGCTTTAACCCACTGAGCCACCCAGGCTCCCAATTTAATGTCTTTATGTATTTGAAAACATTTTAAAATTAGAATTCATATATTTAAATTGTTGTGGTAATTTCTTTCTTCAGTATTGGTATAGGGTTAGAGAAGTGTCATGTCAGGATATTCTAGGAAAATGAGCCAACCAAAAGGGGATGATATAGTAGAGGATTTTTCAAGTTTAAGATTATTGTTTATTTCTTAAAATAAAATCAAACAAAAACCCCTAAACTTGTACAAACAAAAAAACTCTAACATTGTATAAAATGTTTGACCAGGTCTCATAAGAAGATAAAGAAGGAACAAGTACATGATGTACCAGGATAAATTTCCAAACGTCATGTAAGGACGTGGTGTATTGAATGCCTTTTCCATCTCTGATATTGTACTGGGGTGCTGGCGCCATCTTGTGGTGTATTTGTGTAGTTGCATATTCTTTTTTCTTGCAACAAAGCTGAACTTCCTTTAAGACGGACACCCGCATACAGACAGTATTTGGGGTGGAGGACTTGATTGTAATGAATGTTAGAAGTAGAGCTTTTTAGCCCCCGTCTCAAGTTCACTTCTATCCCAGGTCATTGGTGCCCGATTGCTGTCCTTTTCCTGTTTGGCAGACTATGTGATGTGATTGTTAGACCAGCTCCTAGTGCAAAGCTGTCTACATCAGAGAATGGCACTTCTATTGACAGTCTCAGCAGTGAGGCTGAATGGTCCTAGAAACCCAACTACCTGCAGACTATCGGAGTTGGTCCCTTAGGTCAGGGTTCAAAGGATGTTGTGGAACAGCTTGAAGCTTTTACTGCTACTACCTGCACTCTTCTCTTTTAACAGGTGAATGGACAACTTGAGTATCTGAGTTTATGAGTGAAGCCAGTAGCCGTATTCTGTGTGTGTGTGTGTGTGTTTTAATGTCTAAGATAGGCTAAAGAAGTGCAAATGAGAAAGCTGAACTCTTTTGAATTTTGATTTTTGTTGAAAGGTCAAGAACTTGATGCTCGTGTTTACATTTTATCTTTTCTGTTCTTATACTCCCTGGGATATTTTACTTCTCTTCTGTGGAAGCTGTAGAAAACCATGAAATCATGTTTTAGAGATTAAGATAGTGTCAGCGGTAATATGTTGTAATTATAGCACCAGCTTATCCTTCTTGCAGGAACATAAGTGCATTCCAGAAGGAAATAAGACAGCCAAAGTGGACAGAACCATTTCAGAAAAGAAATTTTCTTTCACTATATGCACTTAATAAGTATGCTTGCCATTAAAAAAAAACTACATTTGTTCTTTGATTTTCTGTAAAAACATGCTTATTATAGAATAGTCTGAAAATAGAGTAGGAGAAAGGGAAAAAACATCTTATCCCTATTACCCCAAAAGATCCACATTTTACATTTTGATTTGTTTTCTTCCAACCTTCTTTTCCCCTCTCCCTTGCATAATTTATTGTTTTATTTTACATAACAATGATGTTTCTCAACTCATGTTTTTTCCACCTTTTTTTAACACAATATTCTAACATCGGTATTCTTCAGTTCTATAAATTCAGAATCCTTTTAGTGGGTGCATAATATCTCAACTAGTGATACTAGTTCATCGTTTGTTGAATTGTCATATATTTCCATTTATTCTCGCTGTGATTTATTGTGCTACAATGAACATATTAGAACAGTATTATTTCTTTGGGTCATTTCTCAGGGGGCAGTTTATTAAGTCAAAGGATTTCAACAATATTATGGCTCTTATTAAAATATCCCTTGGAATTACATTTTTATTGTGATTCACCGGATCATTTTTGTTGTACTTTCTGTGTATCTTCTCTGTGTTAGAATGTGATGAGAAATAAAATCATAGGCCGTGCAAGGCCGAAGACTTTAAATATATTACTCAATTAATCCGCAATTATATGAGAAAGATACTTTTACCTATCATCATGGAGATTTTATGACTCTAAAATTAGACACAACTGAGATTTTTTTTTCTAAGCTGCTCTTCCATCGAAGATATATTAATATTGGTAAGGCAAGCAGATATTCATGTCTCTCCATATCTGGCCTAAAACTGAACTTATTTTACATTTTCAGTATTTCTTAATCACAAACTAAAGACTATATTAGTTATCTTGATATGACTTGGCCCTTAAGGTAGAAGGTAACACTACATTTATGTGCACACGTGTGATTTTCCTTGTTTTTAGTTATTTCCTTAAGACAGTTGTTCCTAAGACCCCGCCGTCTGAAACTGTTAAAAAAAATCATCAGGAAAGTGGCTTGCTTTGTTTGTAGGATTCTCATTCTAGGCATTGACTGTGGTAAATCTTCTACTCACAGAGCCTCCAAAATTCCAGAAGCTGACACAGAAAATGGACCCACCCTATAGGGAAGAAACCCAAAGTCCGTTTTCGGCTGTAATGATGCCCTATGGGGGCTGAGCTGTGTGTTTGTCACTCTGGTCTCCTAATCCAAGGAGCCGTAAAAGGTTCATGTTCTTGGCCCTTCTCCCACCATGTATACTTGAATAGAACAGTAGTATATATTAAATATTTTATCACTGGTTTTATGTACTGAATTTTAAGTGGGCCTTAGTAGATTTTCTTCACTTTGGAAGCTCTGACACTTTCTGCCTTTTTCGTTTTGGGTTTTTGGTTTTGGGTTTTTGGTGTTTTGGTTTTGTTTTGTTTTTGTTTTTATGAGTGTTTTGGGCTTGCGATCACTGCCTTTAGCTCCTGTAGAACTGTATCACCTGCAAAAATAACCTCCATGCCCACTGCAGCCATTCACCATGTCGAAGTGTGTATGGATACGAATAGGTCTGTGTTCCTGCACTCATGCGTCTGTGCGTGTAAGTTCTTTAATTGGTGTTACATCTCTCACTGGGCCTTGCAATTTTATTGGAGTATTTATTCTTACCTAAACTTACAAACTTTTTTTTTAAATCATTGGAATGAAAATTATAGTGCCATTTTATGGCAGAAGGAGCAAATTTTTGTTGCGACGTTATGGCATTTCGAACACTTTGAGTTTTCTAAGCTGTATATTTTACAGGCTGAATTGCTTTAAAACAAACAAAAGAATAGGAAGCTTATTTGTTTTAATGTAGTTGTCTCTGCTTATAATCCTTCTTAAATGACTTAAATTATTATTGACTTTTCTGTTGTTTGCTTGTTTTGCCTAGCCTCTCTGATCTCACCTAAGAAATAGAAAAGGTAAAAACAGGTAAGATTTTTGAAAGGTTAATCATAAATGCCTGTGGCAAATTTGGCTTCATTGCTAGTCACTAGATGGCACTGTTTATTTGCAGAGTGCCTTTCTTTTTTTTTTTTTTTAAGGCACTGGTAGTAACTGAAATTACTGCCTCATGAATAAAATATTTCTGATGGGATTTGCATTTCTATATTGGCTGAAGACACTGTTGAATGTTTTATTAACCAGCCCAGTGCAACTGTCAGCCTATTAAAGAGATCCAATGGTCCCTGTTTAGATAAATAAACTAAATAAATCCAATTCGTCAAATTGTGTTCCTGGCTGTTTATTTTCCATTCTTTGATGTACAGTTTATTTTAAGTTAAAGCCACATTGGTTTAAAAATTAATGGGAAAATGTTATTTGGTGTTTGGAACATGAAGAAGCTAATTGCCGTCGTCAAAAAGCCAGCTCTGTTTCAGTGTTAAATTGTTTGCTCATAAATAGTAAACTTTTTGTGGTTGCTTATAAACTGTCCCATGGTCAAAAATAGTGTGATATTCTGGAAATATATGGTCAGAGGCTGTGTTATCAAGAGTTGTGGAACCCCTATGTAATTCTCTGGGAAAAGCACTAAGTAGTTTAAGAGACAGACGTTTTTACTTGGTTTTGCCTTTGAGTCATTCTCATTTTTCAAATATGGCATACTTTCCTTGGAAAGAAAAGTAGCTAATTGATTTTTAAATGAAATGCGTTTTTATCAGAGTCCTTGCCAGTCACTCTCCTGATAGGTGCCAAATAGTGAAATGGAACGGTGATGCTCTGGTAGTAATGATGCTGGAGCAGCCTAAAGCCCCAAGGTCATGGCAGCCTAAAGCCTCAAGGTCATGGCTCCACACAGGACCCTTGCTCACGTGTTCGTCACCCCCTTAAAGCATATGTTCTACGGATCTTGAAATTCAGTGGCCACATTATGTAACACTACTGACTGAACTAGAGGTTTCCTACTTAAGCCCTAGGGTTACAAAAATAGTCTAAAAAAGTGTGTCGATTTTATGCTTTGCTATATTGGAGTGAATTAGCAACTGGGAATGACACATGGTGGTTCTGACTTTTACTTGCTTTTCATGAATCCTCAGTTAATCTTTATGCCCTTCTTATTGTCTTTTATCTCGTTCTACATTTGTGAGGTTCAGGACAAAACTTAAAACAGATTAGGCACTGCTGACTTAGTATATCGCTTTCAGGAGCATTGAGCTGCTGGTGGGGAAGACGAGCCCAAGTGATCTCTCAGGTGAAGGGTTTTAAACCGTGGAGTAGTAGTTGAAGAGCTTTGCCATGTCGACTATTTTCAGCTTTCCTGTATAAGAAGTGAAAATGGGGCTGGAAGAGATTTCAACCAGAGATTTTCCCTCTGGATTCCAAGTCCTTGAAAGCGTACCAGGAAACAGACCATGTGTAGAGATGGTCTCATTTTTGCTTAGGTTGCTTTGTTTAACTTTGTGTGTTCTAGTTCCCCAAAATGGAAGAATCGTATTTAAGAGTAAAAACAAATAACAAATGTGGAGTCAAGTTGCTCTTTTGGCTTTTCTTTGAAGAAGTTCATAAGATCATGGATTTAAAGCTTTTCTAGAAATCCCTCTGAAATGCTCAAGTGTGGTCAGATTTAGGAACATCAAGAAATGGGACTCCATCCTTATGCATTTTATTAGTTCTTGAGGCTCCTCGTGTCTTTGCAAATTCATAAAAACTGCTATAGGTCAGTTTCCATCACAGAAGATTTTAAGGAACTGTCTACACTTTCTCATTCTCCATTTGGTTCTATTGAGTATGCTTTAAAACAAGTTATCTCGAACTTAGAAATCTATGAAAATGGAGATTTTGGGGGCATCTAGGTGGTGAAGTCGACTGAGCATCTGACTCTTAGTTTTGGCTCAGGTCTTGATCTCAGGGATCGAGATCCACACCTGGCTCCAAGTTCAGCATGGAGTCTGATTGAGACTCTCTCTCCTTCTTCCTCTGCCCTTGTCCCTCTTCAACTATAATAAATAAATAAATAGTTTAAAAAACAAAAGAAGAAAAAAGAAAATGGAGATTATTTTATTATCGGTCATGAAGAATTTGATCAATAATTGCATTCTTAAAATGGAATGAGTGTCAGATTTTATGGTTTGGAAAGTTACGTTGCATGGCATGTAAAATGTCTGATTATAGAAATGAAGTGAGTTCCTGAAAAATGTATTCTATCCTTTAAAACAAGAGACCCCTTTGTTAATCTCTTCTGAATTTGTTACCTATAATGGAACATTGCATTTCTGCATATTGAATGACTGACACTTTTTGTTTCATTCTTTCCTTATATTGATCTTCTCATATAAACCTAGTCTACAAATATATTTTAACTGAAGGAATACTGGGGTTGTCTTATTTGTGGACATAGGTGCTTTATAAAGTGAAGCTTAGAAAGGAGAAAACTACCTCCATTGTTTGAATCTTACAGATTATATTCAATTTAATTTCAGTGAAGCTTAAATTTTTCTTTTTCTCCATTTTTTTTTAAAGAACATGATTCCATGCTATTCATTTCAGATGCTGTCTGATCCAGGCTCCTCATTTGATGGCTTTATTTACACTTCAAAACAATCATGTATATGTTGTTAGACATTTGTTAGAAATGGTCCACCTCATTTTTTTCCAATATTGTGTGCAAGCTAAATTTGGTCATGGACTACTTCATCAGAAGAGGAAGTGTGAAATTATGAGAACAGCCCGGGAACTGTAGGCTTGAGACCTCAGACATGGCATATTCATCCCGTGCTACACTTTCTGTATCTGTAAATTTAGATCAACATATCGGTTCTGCCTACCTAATAGGTAAATAGGGGTGTCAAATAAAATAAGAACTGTGCAAGAGGACTTTGAGAACAGCACCGATTTCTAGTCAGTGACTTTGCCGTGTGCAAGTGGTGATCCTAGAATTAAAGAGCTTAGAGGTGAAGGTATGGTAAAGCCAGAAGATTCATTCCTTCAATAACCTAAAAATGTAAACCCTCTTTCTCAGAGGTTCAGTAGGCTAACTGTCATCTACACAAAGATTAGAGACTTGAAATCTTCCATCTTATTCTCAGATATGACCTTCTAAGTTACATCGCTTTCATATTCTAGTGCATTTTGTTTTGTAAAAAACATTTTAGAAGTTAATCTTTACAAGCAATTTCTCTTTGACCTTGTGGTAGGAGACTCAGAATTAAAGCTAGAAGAATCATGGTACTATGTGTTGTTTTATATCACATTATTATATGTATCACATGACTAATTAGAGTTACGGTTGTGCTGACTTTTTCATCTACAGTTAAAAAGATATGTTAAATTATTTACTATGGATTTCCTTCCCATTCTTTTCCTAATTTCTGATAGCTGACATTTCCCAGAAACTATCAGAAATCACTATCTTTGCATTGGTGTGTCACTGGCCTAATATACATACAGCATGGAGAAGGAGAAGGGGAAAGATTTGATAGTACCTGTTAAATATTTTCATCAATAACAACAAAGATTTGGCTGTAGCATGCCTAAAGACAACCAAATAGCTTTATAATTTAAAAGTTCCAAACATTGTCACATACTGAGAATTTGGTTTAGAACACACCCAAATATATAAGGCAAGATAGTACACAAATACAAAGAATATGATAGAAGCTAAAATGATTTAAATCAAATTCTCAAGAGCAAAACAAATAACATTAGAATTAATTTCAAACTAAAGAAAAATGAGGGGGTGCCTGGCTGACTCAGTCAGAAGAATATGAGACTCTTAATCTCAGGGGTGGGAGTTCAAGCCCCACATTGGGTATAGAGATGATTTACATAAATAAATATTGAAAAAAATAAAGAACAAATGAGGAAGCCGAGGAAGAGAACTTTCACGTTCATGTTCTTTCTATCCGCTTCATTAGTTTGAATTTTGGTGACTTTGAACAATTCGTTGTTGTTTTGGTATAGATTACTATAAAGAATTTATGTATACTTAGTATGTATTATGTGGCAAGCATTGAGTAAGTGGTCCAAAGATGAGTAAGACGTATTTTTCAAAAAGCTCACAGTCTTTATGATAATGTGGTAAGTGAAGTTGGAGAGGCTTTGATGGGATTGTGTGTGAAAGGGCATGCTTTCAGGGAGGGGCATCCAACCTGGATGTTTGTGTGGAAGTGAAGGTGCCAGGAGCAGGACACACCCAAACTAAGACTTCAAGGATGAGAATGAACATGAGAGAAGCAGGGTTGATTCAGGTTGGAAGTACGAGGTAAACAAAGGGGAGGGCTGTATGATGGAAGGAAGGGGAAGTCTAGAGTGTCTGATATCGCATCAGGCATAAAATATGGGGCTAGAGCCTTACTTCCAAACTTTGCTACACAGTGAATCATCCGGGGGACTGTAGAAAATCCTGCAGCCCAGCGCCCACTCCCGGACTTTATGATTTAACTGGTATAGGGTGACTTGGGCATCAGAGCTTGAGAGCTCAGCAAAACCTTTGTTGGTTAAGCTGAGCTCAACCTTTATCTCAAATATGGTTGAGAGCCATTGAAAGACTACATGAGCTGGGTAATATGGTTGCTTTATATTAAGTGAAGCATCCTAAAGGATGAAGCTCTTCCTTCTTGAGAGCTGCAGTGCAATTTTGAATTTATTTTCATTTTTTTCTTTCAAATATTTAATGCTGTTACTTTAAGAACATTTTTTAAGTTGGCAAATCCAGTATCTGACAGTAACAGTTGCCCACATTTGTTTTGTATCCATTAAGAAATTGCTTAAAAATTAATTTTCTGTAGGTTTAAAGTTATGTGCTATGATAACCTTTATTTGGAGAAAATAGAGAAGCCATAGCGTGCAGCCATAACCAGAGCATAGCACAGCATAATTTTTCTCCCTAAGTGGCAAAATGAACATTTTAAGTTTTCACTTGAGCTTAGAGCAAAACAAAACCCTCAGCTTTTAATTTCATACTACAAAATAGACTGAGCCTGTGACCTCTTAAGCCAGTGCAATAGAGCATCTTCATGTGAAGTTTTGTGTGTGTAAATATTCACTTGTAACTGCTTTGGAAATAGGCATGTTAAAACCCCTTTTAAGAATAGAATAGTTATAAAGGATGTGTGTGTGTGTGTGTGTGTGTGTGTGTTGATTTTAGATTTACTAGGAAAAACTACGTATATATATGTATATATATATTTTTTTTCTTTCCTTGTGAAGTTTTGGAAGACTGATTGTAACTTAATTTTGTACAAGAATTGTCAAGCAATTGCTAGTAATCTCTAATCAGAAAAAGAAGTACGGATGTGATGGATAAATAGGATTCTGTTATGGCCAACATCTTCATTGATCTTAACGGAATTGCTCTTTGCCTCCCTCGTGTCTGTATTTTCTCTTGGCAGTAAGCCGAGTGCATTTGGAACAGAAAGAAAGAGAAAATCTACTTGGTTCCAAATGATGATAGCTGTGCATTGGTGTGGGGAAAATAACTTACAACTTGATAGTAGAATTACTAGAGAGAAAATTGAAGTTCCTTTTGTGGCCAGATTGAAAATTTTCTAATTTTATGTAATCCATAGCTTATGATATCAACTTAAATCTTATGACCATCATGTCAAAGAGTATTTAGAGTTTTTGATTATGAAATAACTTTTAAACTATTTTTGAACTACAGTCAAAAAAGACTCAGATTAGGAAGAAGTACTCTTTTGTGTTTTAAATTATCTTAAAACGTATTATATTTCTTAAAGTAAAATAATTATTATATTCTCAGGGTTTTTTTAAGCATAGAGAATTGATTGATGCGTCTTGGTTTATGGGAATATCATATTGTTATAGGCTCTACAATCAGATTATCCTCATGAAGGTATGTAATTTCAAAGTATTTATGTCCTAAGATTCACAGATTTACATCTTTTTAGCTGATTATTACCCCTTCAGGTAGATTCTAAAGAAATAATCTTTCCATGTGTCTTGAAAATATAGATTTGGGGCAAAATTTTTGTCAGGGCATTCTGTAGCGGAGAGGGCTTTCTACCTTCGGAGATTGTCAAGGTAGCAAAATTCTGCTAATTCACATGGCCACAGATGGCCCTGTGGTTCACTCCGATACTTAAAATATACCATCTTGTGGCATTTGCTGAGAGAAATCTCCAAGACCAAATTCATTTACAATAGCCCCTTTGTATTAAGAATTCACTTTTCACTCCGAAGAGGAATGATTTAAACCCCGCAAAATTAGAAATACTATATTTTTAATATTAATAAATAGATTATGAACAGCTATATTTCTTGAGCCTTTGATAATATCTTCTGAGATGGGGGCACTTCTCATACCACCTCTGCAAAATCTTCTTTTCCTCCCTGTACTATAGCGCCTAGAGAGTGCAAATTAAAATACACTCTCTTCCTATCTCTCTCCTTCCTATCTTGCAGAAAGCATTATTGAAACCTTGCCACCAAATCAAGCATTTTGTCTTTTGAGTTCTGTCATGACTGGGGCTAAACAACTGTCACAGACAAGTAACAAGAGAATAGACAGCAGGGAAAAGGAAAGGAGAAGAGAAAATAGGAGTTGGGAAAAATAAAAGTGTAAGAGAGAGGGTGGGAAAGTCCCAGGTATAAGGGTAAGGATGCTGCCAGCCACTGCCGGGGGTGCCCTTATGTTGGGACTCATGCAATGATCTGCATCTTCTGCTGTATCCTGATACTCGGAATGTCTTTTTGGAATCGGATAGTATTGAGAAAGATCTCAAAGTACAAACTGATGTTGTCATTAAGTTCAGATTTGCCTAAAGAATTTTCTAGTCCTCCAGTTAAAAAAAAAGGGGGAGAGATTAATAAATATTCAGAAATTTATATCTTTTTAACCAATCATTACCCCCTTGAGGAGATTCTGAGGAAATAACCTTTCCATGTCTCTGGAAATATAGAACTGCATGCAGATCTATCACATGCAAATAGAAGAAGCCATTTAGCAAGGAATATTAATGCAATTGTATTTTTGTACTTTGTGTACCCCACATTGGGGATCTGATACATTTCTCTCTTGATGTTGATACTTTGGTGAAGTTAGGATGCCTGTCTTTGGGGGCAGAAAAGGTATGATATCTTTTCTAACAGAATACTTGTAGTAATGGGTAGTCTTTCTCTTTGGTTTAGAACAAAAATCCTTAACCTCAGTACTGTTAAAATTGGGGGCTGGGTAATTTTTTGTTGCAGGTGAGGGAAAGCTGTCTTGTGCCTCCTAGGATGTTTAGCAGCATCTCTGGCCTTTACGCCCCAAATGTCCCTAGCCCACCACCACACCAGTCTAGTCGTGACAATTAAAAAAATGTCCCTAGGCAAAAAAAAATGTCTTGAGGCAAAATTGCTGTTGATTGAAAACTCCTCTGTCTAGAAGGATGACTGATGAGAGGACTGAAGAGGGAGAGGGAGAGAGAAGTAACAACAGAGGACTTGTAACAAGCTAAACATTGGGTTGTGTAGCATGCTTTCTATCCAGCCAGTTTATAATTCTTCAGATATAGGAGGTCATGAAGAGCTAAGACACTTTCCCAGGGTCTCATTATTTGGATCCAGGACTTGAAGTCAAATCTATCTGACTCTAAAGCTACTAGATCATACTGCCTGGTGACATTTATCTTTGAAGAGTCACTACAGTCTCTGCAAGTTCCAACGCGTAGAATTTAAAGAACATTTGGTTCACTAACCAATGTACATTTAATTCACACAGGTAGTTAACCAAGAGAGGCGGTGTGATGCAGTGGAAAATACCCTGGATTAAGGGTCTAGAGTTTTGGCTTTGGGTGTCAGCTCTGATACTAACTAGTTGAGTACCACTGGGAAAGTCATTGTGTCTCTGCTTCTGTAACTCAAATACACAGGGGGCAAGCTCCATGCTCCCTACAGTCCATGAGCCGTATTGGTGAACGATGTTGAAAATTGGAATGCTTGGCATTTCAAGACTGGCGGAAGTTTTCAAATGGCTTTAAAACTCTTCTACATGCAGTTTGGGATGATAGGTATGCATTGGAACTTTTGGCTCAATATAATCTAGTAGTCTCCTATTGATATATCTTCCGTTTCTGCAACCCATAGCCCTTTATCCACTTTCTTTGAGAAATCTTTTGTAATCATCTTTCCTGTCATGATCGATTTTCTTTACTTCCCATTCGCCTTGGTACGTATGTTTGTAACCTGTACCAACTTACACACTGTTTCCATGTCAGTGCTGCAATGATTTATTGATTTTCACTTATGTTTTATCACTCCAACCACATTGTAAGGTCTTTAGGAGAGGAGCCTGGGTCTTCCACTTGTTGTTTCTCAAGTATTCAAAAAGATATAGTACATAGTAGGTGTTCAGTAAGTGCCTAGTGAATTCAATTTAAGAATTTATAATTTTAAACATCTATGGTAAGTGATAGGAACACAAACATAAGTATTTTAACCAAACAGTTACATCCAGTGTGAATTGTTCTCTGAGTACAATTTGTTTAACTTTAGTGGAGCAAAATAATAATGCCCTGTATTATTGTATGTGTTTTCTATGTTCTGACTCCTTTTAGATTTCTCAAACCTGGGGATTCAGATGCTTTAAGCATGAAGTTTCTGAAATGGTCCATTGGATACATCTTCCTAGGAATGGCCATATGTAGGAAAATATGACATATTCATTGGCAGAGAAGAGCTGATAAATACAACTTGATGTAGTATTTCCGCAAACATTTCAATAACTTTTTGACATTTTCCTGTAGTCCGTATTTACCTTATCAATAGTTATAGTGACATATGATTGTCAACTTTTCATATTAAGACCAAACTAATAAATTAAATATGTTGTGTTCATATCTGATGAAAGCTGACGTTTTGCAAGGGTGTTAAAATATACTGACAGGTCCTGTTCATAAGCTCCTTTGGTATAAATATGCAGATGACGTCTTTAGATACTGTTTGTGCACATGCCGGTAGTCAGAAAGCGTTGACAACATAACAAATGCGAATGTCAACCTCACAATTTAACCTTTCCGTGTAGAAAAAGACGTTAGTTTTAAGTTACATGCATCTTTTAACTTTTTTCAAAGTTTTTATTATTTTTTAGCCTGTTCCCACTCCTGTTTCATGTTCCACCGAAAGCAGCCGCTGCCATAAGACTCACTCTTGAGAGCTTTTCTCTGTAGTGCTCCTGCTGAAACAATTGCAACTGCAAGATGTGTATATTTTTCTAGTTCTTTATGTTACTGTCCATTTTGATTTCCCATCTCTTGAATTATTTCATAGCATCCCTCTCTTCACCTATACAAAGTATTTTGGGTTTATAAGAGAGCCTGAGGAAAGCATTATGAATCCCACTCCTTGCCCCGTATGTATTTTATATTAAAGTGTTTCTTATATGTGGCCACACTTATGTCTGCACTAAGATCTAAGAGTTAAAAGTGTTGTGTAGCGCTTAAAAATTTTTTAGCTTATAGAGGCTCTTATCGGACAGCAGTGTATTTGGGTGGAAAGGGCACTGGATATTCTGGTTAGGAGGCCTGAATTTAAATCCTATCTTGGCCACCACTAGCCTTTGAGAGTTTTTGTTTTGTTTTTTAAAGATTTTATTTATTTATTTGACAGAGAGAGAGCCGGCAAGAGAGGGAACACAAGCAGGGGGAGTGGGAGAGGGAGAAGCATGCTTCCCACCAAGCAGGGAGCCTGATGGCAGGGCTGGATCCCAGGACCCCAGGACCCTGGGATCATGACACAAGCTGAAGGCAGACACTTAATGACTGAGCCACCCAGACGCCCCAGCCTTTGAGAGTTTTTGCAGGTCTCCTACCTTTTAGGGTCATCCCTTCCTCATTTGTAAAATGAGAATAATGATACCTATTCTACCTACCTAAGTTTGAAGTAATACATCATAAAAATGATTTGGAAAATGTATTTTTAGGAACCATGTGGAAAAGACATGTCAGAAGATCCTAATTCTAGTGTGTCCTTTTGCGGGGTATCCTTTACTTGTTTACTCTTTATGTCTTTGAGAAAGTAGTCTTCTATTTAATGGCTAGCCAAAACTAGTTTTGGAAATCTGAGTCTGAGACACTTTTAAATCCAAGATAGTAAGATTTCATAGTCATTGCGGGCACTCATGTCACAGGTGCAAAGAATATACTGGTACCAAAAAAGCAGATAACCCATAATATTTCTATAATAAGATGTTTAGATTAAAGACTCAGATACCATAGTTTCCGAACCTACACATAGGCCTTTTTTCTTGACTCCATGGCCAATCCCCAGGCCACATCATTTCTGCATTTCCACACTCTTCTCTGTTTACAGCATATCCTTGATTTTACCACATTAAATCTTTTCTTACTTCAGGGCATCATGTGCGGGTCTGTTAAAACAGGAAAATATCAGTTAGAGATAATATCACTTTTTAAAGGAGTAAATTGACCTCAGAATAAGGGCAATTGTGTAAGCATATATATTTTATAAATGCTATACATCTGAGTTGAGAGACACTGTGATGGAGTTGACTTGTAAAAAGAGGTGTGGGGTTTCTCCCATGTTGCTTCTTTAAAGCGCATGTGGGGTTTATCATTGCCAACTGGATCGAATCCAAATTTCACATTCTAGTATTCATTTCACTGCTAATTCTCCCTAATTCCTAAGCTTCATCATTTCAGAAGCTTAAACTGCCTGCATTTGGTTTCGATAATCAAATTAACGTATGAGCTATTGCTGTGTGCAGCTCATTCACTTATTCTCACCTAACTGCCTTTTTTTTTTTTTTTAAGATTTTATTTATTTATTTGACAGAGAGAAACCCAGCTAGAGAGGGAACACAAGCAGGGGGAAGGAGAGAGGGAGAAGCAGGCTTCCCGCTGAGCAGGGAGCCCAATGTGGGGCTCGATCCCGGGACCCCAGGATCATGACCTGAGCCGAAGGCAGACGCTTAATGACTGAGCCACCCAGGTGCCCCAACTGCCTTTTTATGTGCTGTTTTGTCCACAATTTTCTCCTCCTGCTTCCTACCCTGTGGCCTTTAGCATGACTCAAGAATCATTGCTCTAACTCACTAGTCTTACTGAACTGAGACAATTTCCCCTACCCCACATATCTTTTGAAATGAATTCATCTAAAAGGAAGAAAATGCTTTGTCCACATAGTTTAACTTAAAAACTGGCCTTCATTTCAGAATTCAACTGAAGTCTGTAGAAATATTTTGGCAATGAGTAATAGGTCCAATTCTTAATTTTTTGCCTATGTAGATTGCTTAGGAATAAAGGGTGCTAATCATACAAAGAAATGTTCAAAGAACAATTTGGATGGTGATTTGGTTTATTGGGTCACATGTCAAAACATTATCACAATAATGATATTGTCAGAACGGTTATTTCCAATGGAACTCTAACATGTTTTGATTGTTTTGTCCACCATTCTGCCAGCATCTACACGATTGGGTCCTAAACCTTTTGCTGCCTTACAGTTTGCTTTTTTCCCACATGTAATTAGTCTTGTTCCAACTACATTATGTGCTATTTTAGAATAACAACTGTGATCATGCTATGCAAAAGTATCTTAATTCTAAATAAATATTTGTGAGTGAATACATGAAGTACACGGTGAAGAAATCAAGTTGGACTGTATGGTGAAATGTACATTACAATGTGGAACATTTATAACTGTGGATAAAATGCCTGTATTCCTCGCAGTTTAAATGTAGGACTTTGCTATCCCATATCAACCCAGAACCAGATCCAAACGTGTTAGTTAATAGTGTAATTATGCCCATTGGTTTCTAAAAAGATTATGTTTTCCCTTTAAAATAGTATGTTTTAATACTTATATCCCAAGCAATCAAATGGTGTCCTGCATTTAAGATGCAAAACAAAATAATCACAATACAAACTTTAGCCTTATACCCGAAGAAATAGTATTTGCTTTCAAATACTCTCTGGGCTTTGTTTTTCCCATATTAAGGTTTTGTTTTTGTTTTTGTTTTTGTCTTAAGATTTTATTTATTTATTTGAGAGAGAGAGTGAGTGACAGAGAGCATGAGAGGGGAGAAGGTCAGAGGGAGAAGCAGACTCCCCACGGAGCTGGGGAACCCCATGCGGGACTCATCCGGAGACTCCAGGATCATGACCTGAGCTGAAGGCAGTGGATTAACCAACTGAGCCACCCAGATGCCCGCCCCCTCATCTTAAGTTTTAAGTGAGAAATTTTCTGAGTTCTTCCTTTGTTTCTGAAAATATATCGCTTTTTCACTGATGAATGTAGAAGGTCCTTTCTTTTCACAAATTGGCAACCATAATTTTAAATTCACAGTGTACATGACCCAACCCCAAAATCCTTGTCCATTTGGGCAGCCAAGAGTCAAGGTAGGAAGCCAGGATTATGGCTCCTCCTTTTCCATTCCAATACTGAAGATAGTACGGATTAGCAGGAGTTAACAAAACAAAACAAAAAAACCAACCACTAGTCAAGGACTCCCTCTTGGGAGATTGTGGCCCCAGGGACTTGAGTTGGTCCAAAGTGATTCTCATGTAAATCTTTAAAATAAAGCCATTTGGTTTTGCGGTCTTTCACCACCAGGGAAACCAAATTAACACTTATTAAGGAAGTGTTGATTTACTCATTTTTTGTATTAACAAAGTTAGGGAGGTGGAATTTTAAGTTTGTGACAGAAGTCAAGGTTTGTTAAATCAGTTTGAGAGAACTAAGTTCATATATTCCAGCCTAAAGCAAAACAAACAAAAAACAATAAAACAATAAAACAAAACAAAAAAACCTTGATGTTTTAGTTAAGCTATGTAGTCTTGTACTGATTAAATATATAATTACTATTAACCTTTCTGAAATATTAAAAAAACAAACCATGAGGCCTTCAGTGCTTTTCTAGATACCTGGTGAACAGAATGGAGAGAAAATGGCTGAGGGCTAATGGAAAACATGTCGATGTCTAGAGAGAATTATGCATTTCAAGAGTGGAGCTAGATAGAGCCTCTCAGAACACAAATCAAGGGAGCTGGGAATATGACTTTCTGTCTGCATTCTCTGTAAATTGAAAGAGAAGAGGAAGAAGGGGCTAATGTTTATTGAGTGCTTATTATGTACCAAAGGCTGTGTTAAGGACAGTTTGCATTTTATCTTTTCAGAAGCCCTGTAGAGGTAGCTGTTTCGAGATGAGGAGCCTCATCCTCAGCCAGAGATACACAGTGGCTTGCTCAAGGTGATTGACTGGCCGAGCAGGGAGAAACCAAGATTCTTTGATTCTGTATCCAGTGTTCTTTCCGAAACAACACCGTCTTCCAAATGCTATTCTTACAGCTGTCTGTTTTTTTGGTTTAAAGTCCCATAAGACCCTGGCTTCCTCTCTCTGGTCGTCATTTCTTGTTAGTTTAATATTTGTGGAATTTTCTGTTGTAGGGAACCTTGTAACCGATACTCTAGGAATGTCTATGTATTTTAGGTCCCAGGAGCTCAAGAGCTAAGTGTACTGTGAAAGGAAAAAGCTGGCTAGGGATCCCAGTGATCATTAGTCCCAGAACTTACGTGCTAGGCCACAGTATTATATCTTAGATGCTAACAGAGATTTTTTTTTTTATATAAAAAAGAAAGATGATAGTAAGTTCCTCAAGGTCGTTCTTTAATTTTATTCTTGTGTATAAACTTCGGCCTCTACTCTCAGCATTCAGTTTCCTCATCTGTGCAGTGAAGTGGTTAGACTATCAGTAGTTCCCTAAACTAGATTAATGGGTGAGAATCACTTAGACGGCTGACTGCTGTGCCCACCCTAGTGCTTCTGATTCAGAAGGCATTGGTGGGGCCTCACGAGGATCTAGGGATAGGAATTTCTAAAGGGTTCCAGGTATTTGCTGAAACTGGCCCATGAGACCACACTTTGAGAGCCACTGGAGTAGATGATTCTTAGAGTCCCTTCCAGCTCCAAAATTTGTAGGACTCGGCTCTGCCGATTTCTGGACTTACTGGAAAATAGCTTGTATCTTCCACTTGAAAGATGTACACCTTGAATGAATCTCTGCTTTATTTAACTTTGTTGGGTGCCCTTTCTGGTCATGCTGCAAGTTCCTTTTCCTTAGAAATTATCTTTCTTTCCCTCCATTCTTGTGTACTGCCAGACAGAATGTTTATTTAACTGATGTTAGTGCAATCATTTCCAGAACTGCCTTTTGGGGAAATTTAAATGAAAATTTAAAGTATCATTAGGAATGCATACAAAAAATTTTTTCGCTAGCTGTAGGCATCTTTACATTGTGATGACTAAAAAAGGTTCTGGTTAATTAGAAGTAATTTGTTAGAAACCTGAATCCTCTTTTTTTTTTTCTCTCAGAATAAAACTCAGTTCCCAGCTGGATGCTTATAAGTACAGGAAATGTAATTGTTGGATGAGTAATTGCAAAAGATAGATAATTAGAGTTCATATGATGTGTCAAATATGGGCAACCAAGAGGTTGACTACACGTTGAAAGAGAACAGCTGAAATCTGGGTTGTGGCTATAGATGGGTGACTTACCTTTACCAGCAGAGCTTGTAGAAGGAGTTAGATAGAAAGAACACTTGCCTGAACCTTGCCTCTTTCATCCCATTTTGGGCAAATTACTAGATTTGCTGCAGTAAAATTATTAGAGAAAAGTTTCTGCTACCCAAAATCAGGCTTAGAACATGGAGCTTTTGCTGAACTATCTTTTCTAACATCAAACAAAGGATTTGGGATATATAGCTATTTTTCAGTACCACATATATATATTTTTAACTCTTTCCATTAAACCAACATTAAATATTTCTATTCCTTGTTGAAATGACTTGTTTTTATTTCCTAATTTTCCATGGCCAAATCTTATACCCTTTGAAATTAGTGTTCCTTGCTCCTGGAAGTTTAAGTATATTTTCATCATAAGTCCTTGGTTTCCAAGATAGAATAGTTTTACCTTTGAAAAAAAATGCACTTGTGGTGTTTTGTGGGGTTTTAAATCACCCGTCAAAAAAACTAGTGAGATGAGAAAAAAAACCCTTATAACCCATCAGTAATTAAATTGAACCATCTCCAGTCTGGCTTCCCTGTTGGTTTGTTTAGAATCACAATGAAATTAATAAAAATTGGATCTGTTTCTTGTATTTGTAAATGGGACTTTCTCGATTTTCTAAACTTTGTATCTTTACTAAAGAATTTTTCAGCCCTCAGAAATACTGCTTTACAAATTCAGCTAATGACCCAAATCCAGCCTGTTTGTTGTGTAGGAGTTGTATTAAAATAACTCACTGTATGAGTATTGTCATTAATGATATGCTCATTTTGATAATGGGGCTGCAGATTCTTAGTCTATAGTCCTTGGGGAGATGCTACAATTTTTTTTTTTTTAAACTAAGTATTGTTCTGGCTCCTCTCCTTGATTGGCCCAGAAATAGCAATCAGCTGGGGAGCAGGATGACATGCCTCTTAGCGATCCCTTTGATCTTTGAGATGAGTATCAACATTGTATGCTTCCTAATGGAAGTGTAATTTAATGAAATCTATTGGGTAAACATACTTCAGATGTTCAAAGGAGGTGACAAAATTTTTGCTGGCAGCCAGGACCTGGCGGCTTTCCAGCTTGCCTCTAGCTGCTATGCATATAGCATTGAGAAAGGCACTTAAAATAGGAACACAAAGTATTATTTTCATTGTGTTTCAACCCCCCCTTCCTGCCCTCCCCTACCAATTTCTTTCCCTTAAGTTTATTTTTGTGGTATTTCTGCAAGTGCCCTCTGACATGTAACCTTTCCTAGTATAAAGTGGAATGTGAGATTTGATCTTTTTATATTTTTTTTGGTTTATTTTATGACACCAAGAGTAGTTCATTGGATGTATGGCACTAAAGTCAGGAGAAGTTGTAAGCATGAGACTTACATAGAACATCCTAGTGGGAAAAAAGGCGGTCAATAAAAAGTACATATTTCAGTACCAGTTGATTAAATTAAACATTCTATTTTGGGAGGAGATGATAGAGCGCTTTTGTTTTAACAATCCTTGAGGAAGTGTGATGGAAATAGCCATAGACAGCAGGAGTCAGGGGACATGACTAATCTCTGCTATGTCACTTTCTAGCTGTGTGTTTTAGGGCCAGTCACTTTCTCTGGGTCTCAGTTTCCTTAGCTGTAAAATGAAGGAACTGAATTGGGTGATTTCAAAGGTCATTTCCATCTCTGAGATTTTATGATTTTTCTTAAGAATGAGTATCAACACTGTCCAATAAAAATATTGTTGCAACCATATGTGTAACTTCAAATTTCCTAGTAATCACTTACAAAAAAGAGGTGAAATTAATTTTAGCAATATATTTTATTTAGCCCAATAGAGCCAAACAAAATATTATTTCAATATGCAATACATATTTAAAATTATTAATGAGATTTTTACCTTCTGTTTTTTACTAGGTCTTCAAAATCCAGTGCATATTTTATACAAACAGCATATTTCAGTTGTGACTATACATATTTCATGTGCTCAGTAATCACACATGGCTTGTGGCTACCATATTGGACAGCAGCTATAGATGCTACAATGCAACTGTTTCAGACCACATTCCCAGGAGACAGTTGGTCATGAACATAAAGGCTTTTAAGCTTCCACCTCTTCCAGTAGACCAGTGGTTCTCAACTTTGGCTGCACACACCTGGGGAGCTATAGAAAATACTGTGACCTGGATCTCCTTGGTCTAGGTGCAGCCAGGGCACATCGATTTTTTAAGCTCCCCAAGTGATTCCAATCTTCATTCAAGATTAAGAACTGCGGGATGCCTGGGTGGCTCAGTTGGTTAGGCGACTGCCTTCAGCTCAGGTCATGATCCCGGACACCCGGGATCGAGTCCCATATCGGGCTCCCTGCTCCGCAGGAAGCCTGCTTCTCCTTCTCTCACTCCCCCTGCTTGTGTTCCCTCTCTGGCTGTGTTTCTCTCTGTCAAATAAATAAAATCTTTTAAAAATAAAATGTAGAAGGAGATTTTGATATTTTGAAGAGCCTTTTATAATCTCAGAAATTCTATGCAGTACACAGTTTCCAGTTCATTGGTACTACTTTATTTGATACAATTTTTTATTTCTTTCTTGGTTAAAAGTTTATATCCTTATAGTTCAGGTTCTTTTTAAAAAACAGATTTATTGAAGTATAAATAATTCACATATTATAAAATTTTTCATTGTAAGTATACAATTTAATGCTTTTTAGGATATTTATACAGTTGTGTAATTATTACTGCAGTCCAGTTTCATAACACTTCATAGAGGTTCCCTCATGCCCATTTGTAGTCAGGCCTCATTCCAGCTCCCAATCCCATGCAACCACTAATTTGCTTTCTCTTTAAATAGCTTTTTTTTGCCACAATATTTTTGAAGTTCATCTATATTCTGGTATTATCAATAGTTTATTACTGAGTAATAGTCTAGTGTCTGATACATTACACATTTTATTTATCCATTTACCAGTGGACGGACATTGGATTGATGCAGTTTTTACTATTCTGACTCTGGTGCTGTGAAAATCCACATACAAGTCTTTGTGGACACGTATTTTCATTTTTCTTGGGGAAAGTAATTCCACTTCTATAAGTGGAACTGCTGGATCTTATGGTAAATATATGTGTTTCAAGAAACTGCCACACTGTTTCTGAAGAGGTTTTACCATTTTATATTCCCACCAGCAATGTATGAGGGTTTCAAATCTCTGCATTTTGGTCAGCAGTTGGTATTTTTGATTGAAGCCATTTAGGGGATATGTAAAAATATCTTATTGTGTTTTATTTGCATTTCTGTAATAACTAACGATGTTAAGCATGTCTTTATGTGCATAGTAGACATTTATATATCTTTGGTGAAATGTATTTTCAAATCTCTTACCCATTTTGTATTAGGTGGCTTGTCTTCTTATGATTGAGGTTTTTATGTATTCTAGATAGAAGTGCTTTATCAGATATATGGTTTGCAAATATTTTCTCCCAGTGTGTGGCTTGCCTTTTGATTTTCTTAATGATGTCTTTTGAAGTACAAAAGTTTTAAATTCTGATAAAGTTCCACTTATTAACTTTTTAAATGGATTGTGCTTTTGGTATTGTATCTCACAAATCTTTGCCCAACCCACAGATACAAAGATTTTCTTCTAGAAGTTCTATATTTTTAACTGTTATATTTAGGTTTATGATTATTTTGATTTTTTTTTGGTATGGTAAGAGGTAAACTATCTCAGTTACTTTTTGTTTATATGTATACCCAATTATTCTGGCATCATGTGTTGAAAAGACTTATTTTTGCCTCCTTGAATTCCCTTGGCACTTTCATAGAAAATTAGATGACCATAATGTAAGGGTTTATATTTGGAGTCTCAGTTCTGTTTCAGTGATCTATATAACTATCCTTATACCAGTAACACAGTATTTTGACTACTGTAGCTTTATAGGAAGTTTTGAAATCACATGGTGTAAGCCCTCCAACTTTGTTCTTTTAAAAAAAAATCTGGGTTCTTGGCATTTCTATACAGCTTCAAGAATCAGTTTATGAATTTCTATGGAAAAGTCTGCTGAGATTTTGATGGGGATTCATTAAATAGATTCAGTATAGATCAGTATGGGGAAGTTGCAATCTAATCAATATTGAGTCTTCCAATCCTTTCATTTGTATATACTCTGATTCTCAGCAATGTTTTAACAGTTTTCAGTTCAGGTCTTGTACTTATTTTGTGAAACTTATTTTTAAAAATTTTATATTTTTTGATGTTGTGAATGAATTTTTTTCTTTATTTGTGGTTTTGTTCCTTGTTCGTATTAGAAATACATTGGTTTTTGTATATTGATCTTGCATCCTGCAACCTTGCTAAACTCATTTAATAATTAGTTTTCTTTGTAGATTATTTTAGATTTTCTACATTAAAGATCATGTCATCTGTGAATAAGGACAGTTTTACTTCCATCCAATATGTGTACCTATAATTGATTAACCTTTTTGCACTGGCACTCCCATACAATGTTGAATAGAAGTAGTGAGAATGGATTTTCTTGTCTTGTTCCAATTTTAGGGGAAAAACATTAAGATTTTCACCATTAGATTGATATTAGCTATGGCTATTCTATAAATGTCCTTTATCAGGTAGAGAAATTTCCCTTTAATTCCTTGTTTACTTTCAATCTCTCTTACAAATGAGTGTTGATTTTGTCAAATGCTATTTCTTTTTCTACTGAGTTAATCATATGGTTCTTGTCCTTTACTGTATTCATATGATGTATTACCTTAATTGATTTTTGATGTTAAACCAGTCTTATATTCTTGGGATTAATTATACTTTATCATATTATAGTTTTAATGTGTTGCCAGATTTGGTTTACTCATACAGTGTTAAGGATTTGTATATTTATGTTTATGAGGGATACTGGTCTACCTTTTGTCATACCTTTACCTGGCTTTGGCATCATTGTGGTTTTGGTCTCATAGAATGAGCTGAGAACTGTTTTCACCTCTGTTTTGTAACTATCTTTGTATAGTTTGTTTATTTCTTTAAAAGTTTGAGAGAAGGGAATTCATCAGTAAAGTCAACAGGACTGGATTTTTCTTTGTTGAAAGATCCTTTTACTAACTTACTTTCTTTACTTGTTATAGGCCTATTCTATTTCTTTTTGGATCACTTTTTATAATTTATGTCTTGCTAACAATTTGTCCACTTCATCTAAATTTCCTAATTGGCATAAATTCTTCATAATATTCCCTCATAAATCTTTTAATTTTTATAGGGTCTGTGACAATGTCTCCGCGTTCATTCCTGATTTTGGTAATTTTATGTTTTCTTTTTTCTTAGCCAAGATAAAAGTTTGGGGCACCTGGGTGGCTCAGTTGGTTAAGCGACTGCCTTTGGCTCAGGTCATGATCCCGGAGACCCGGGATCGAGTCCCACGTCGGGCTCCCTGCTCGGCGGGAAGCCTGCTTCTCCCTCTCTCACTCCCCCTGCTTGTGTTCCCCCTCTGACTGTGTTTCTCTCTGTCAAATAAATAAAAAATTAAAAAAAAAAAGATAAAAGTTTATCCATTTTCTAGATCTCTTTTAAAAAAATACCTTTGGCTTCTTTGATTTTCATTATTGTATCTATTTTCTATTTCTTTGATTTCTGCTTTGATCTTTGTTATTGCCTTTTTATTTCCTACTTTTATGTATCATTTATTCTTTTCTTTCTAGCTTCCTGAAAGATTCTTTCTTTCTTTTTAAGGTAAATATTTAAAAGCTCTAAATTTCCCTTCACCAGCTTTTTAAAAAATTTAAACTTGTGGCCATTTTCTGCATTATTTTCCAGACTAATATTGCTAGGCTAAAATAAAATTTGGAAGTAGTTTTGGGAAGGTAAGAATCAGAGTTTTGTTTTGTTTTATTTTTTAGAGGTTTTTTGTTCATTTTTTTCCTAATACTGAGTCAATTGCTCTTAAGATCTCAGTAATTTTTTAAAAGATTTTATTTATTTATTTGACAGAGAGAGAGAGAGATTACAAGTAGGCAGAGAGGCAGGCAGAGAGAGAGGAGCAAGCAGGCTCCCTGCTAGGCAGAGAGCCTGATATGGGCCTCGATCCCAGGACCCTGAGATCATGACCTGAGCCAAAAGGCAGAGGCTTAACCCACTGGGCCACCCAGGAGCCCAAGATCTCAGTAATTTTTTAAGATATATGAAATTCACCAGCTGAGCTTTCTAGATGCCGTGAAGAGGCCTGAGTGTTCTGCCACAGTGCTTTTGCTTTAAGAACATTAGCTCATTGGGGCACCTGGGCGACTCAGTTAGTTTGGCCTCTGACTCTCAGGTTGTGATCTCAGGGTTGTGGGATTGGGCTCCATTTCAGGCTCTGCGCTGGTATGGAGTCTGCTTGAGATGTTTTCTCTTCCTCTCCCTCTGCCTATCCCTCCCTCTCTCTTTATCTCTCTTAAAAAAAAAAAAAAGAACATTAGCTCAATAATGGGCCACCTGCCAGTGGTCTAATTCACTGAAGAGAATGATTTATCAAAGCCTCTTTTTCTGTACCTTAAACAAATTTTTTTTCCCTAAACTCTTATTTTGAAAGTTTTCAAGTCTAAAGTTGAAAGAAGGTAAAATAATCCCTTGTTTTCCTCTTCTTAAATTCAGTAACTGTTAATGTTTTACCTCACTTTCTTTCTCTGTCTCTTTCACAGAGAGATGTCTCAATTTGTTTAATCTATGAATATTTCTCAAGAAGGAATCAAAGATAAACTCCCAAGTTTCTATCTTGAATAATTAGGTCTTTCAGTGGATGACACTACCTTTTGAGTTGGGGAGGACTAGTGTACCATAAGCCATTTCTTGTTTCTTTGTTTGTTTGGTGGGGGAAGGGTTTTGGAATCAATAATTCACTTTCAGATGTTTTAATTCAAGATATCCATGAGACATCCCAGTGAGGAAATTAAATAGTCACTTGGAAATATCAAGTTTGAGTTCAGAGGAGAAATTGAGTTAGATCTATCTTAACATCAGCATATAGGTAGTATTTAAGCTTTAGAAATAGATGAGAATACTTAAGGAGAGAAGGGAGTGATAGAAGAGGATTCTTGACCAAGCTCACAGAAGTTATAGTATTTAAAGCTCAAATAGAGAATGACTTGAGTTGAATTAGGAAAAAAAAAAAAAAAAAAAAAAAAAACCTCAACTGATAAGGTAGAAGTAAAGCCAGATCATTTCTACAGAATAAGGGCATTTCAACCAAATTGAATAATGTTGAGAAATTGAGTAAAATGAAGACATAAAGAGTGCCCACTAGATTGTCAGCATGACAGTCACTGGTGACCTTGAAAGAACTTGTAGCTTGAGTAGCAGGAGCTAAGATTCCATAGATCCCTTTAAATCCTGACTTGGTTACTCTCAGCCGTGATCATTGAAATGTTTGTGTATGAAGATCATTAAAGTGAAATTGTTGCCCTCTTAAATGAATTCAGTGTTAAGGTCATTTCGCTTAAACAGATATTTATTAGCTACCAATTTTAAGTTATTTAAATGGTCATGATGAGGTTGTGTTCTGTTAATATGGACATTATAATTTTCTGGCCCATATGATCCTGGCGGTGCTTCTAACAAAAAACTGTTTCATGGGGCCACTGGATGGCTCAGTTGGTTAAGCGACTGCCTTCGGCTCAGGTCATGATCCCGGAGACCCGGGATTGAGCCCCAAATCGGGCTCCCTGCTCGGCGGGAAGTCTGCTTCTCCCTTTTACTCCCCCTGCTTGTGTTCCCTCTCTAGCTGTGTTTCTCACTGTCAAATAAATAAAATCTTAAAAAAAAAACACACACACACACAAATGGTTTCAGCTAAGAACCTAAGTTATTATGAATGTTTGGGCAGACCATTTATATGTGGTCATAACCATATACATTTTTTTTAGAAATTATTTATACTTCTTTTATTTCCAACCCATACAGCTGCCAGTTGGACCAATGTTTAAAACAAGTAACTTTAAAAATTAAAAAACAAAAAACAAACACTAAAACACAAAGCATGTTGGCTATTCTTTTTCAACAGTGGAGGAAGGGGGTAGTCATAGCAAGGGTGGGGGGATGGGTGAGCCTGGTGGTGAGTATTAAGGAGGGCACGTATTGCATGGAACACTGGATGTAGTGCATAAACAATGAGTCTTGGAACACTGAAAAAATAAAATAAAATAAATTATTAAAAAAAAGAAAACATTTGTGTAAATGTGATTGGATTCATTATATTAGAAGCTTTTCCTGGTTTTATGTTCTTACTGTCACTTATTAATTGTTTGAACTTGAATAATTTACTTATTTAATCTCTGTCTCAGTTTTCATATCTGCAAAGTGGGAATAAAAATAGTGTCTACCTCAGGATTGTTGTGAAGAGTGAATTCACACACACACACACACACACACACACAGATGTTATAATAATGTTTGATAGCTAGTAAGATCAAAAAATAGATTAGCTACCTTTTTTTAAAACACAAATTAGGTGGATTTTTAAGTAATATTTACTCAATTCCAGAGTAAAGCATAATCTAAATTAGCCCAAAATCCCCAAGAAAAACAGTTTCTCTGGCTTGAGACTTTTCTCAGTTGTACAAGTCACATTTTTGCCCAGTGTACTAACACTACTTAATTATTGATTTCACAGTAGTTTACTAGAATTGTATTTTCTAGCTCTGGAAAATAGGTCTAGATGAATATGTAAATAAGTTTATTTCCAATGTAGAGTCTCACATAAACTAGTGCCAGTTTTTTTTTTTTTTTTAAGATTTTATTTATTTGTCAGAGAGAGAGAGAGAGAAAATACAAAGCAGAAGGAGTGGCAGGCAGAGGGAGAAGCAGGCTCCCCACTGAGCAAAGATCCCAATGTGGGACTCAATTCCAAGGTCCTGGGGTCATGATCTTGAGCCCAAGGCAGACGCTTAAGGCACTGAGTCATCCAGGCATCTCTAGTGCCATTTTTATGGATGGGAAAAGATGAAAGATATTTGATTATCCTCTCCTAAAATTTGTGATTCTTAAACAAGAAATCATACCATGATTTTCAGTCATTGTTTATATTAAATATCATAAAATAATGTAATTGATCATCACTAAGTAATTTCCAGTATGGTTCAGAATATTTGATGTTACTTGGTATGTCCTTCATCTGCTGGATTATGTACTATATATAAATGCCCTCTGTCCGAACATTCAGAGTAAATTTGAGTTTTAGCTGAAATTAAAACTTTGTCAATAGCATGACTGGATTTATACCAACCAAAGAACTGCTCTATTTTATTAGACCTTAATTTGCATTTTTGTCATCTGTAAGGGGAAGAGGTTAAGTTATTCTTAAAGAGCCTTATAATTCTGAAGTCCTATTATTGGGTTAGTTATAAAATGTTAATAATACTGATACTTAATTCTATAAGATTGTTTGAGGTGGCTTATTTTGCTTGAAAATGGGTACTTTTCCCTCTTGAGTGCAAGATCTAAGCACTCATTAAATAACCTCCTGCCCCGCCAATGAATGCAGTACTTTTATAAAATGCTCTTTTTAGAGAAACATTATAAAATGTGCTATGATTAGGGGAGCAAAATGACTAATTTACAAATATATTTAAACCAGACAGAAAAGAACAAATAAAACTTGTGGGATACATTCATCCGAATGGCTATTTTTGAGTTTATTCACATTGAGCTAAAGTCAAATGAAGATTGAGTAGACCTCTGTTCAGTTGGAGTTTTGACCGCCACTTCATTTTCTCATGTGACTTCCAAGGGTTATTATATATTCAGATGAAAAATTTTCTTAGGAATGCTGTTGCTTCAAGTGGTAGGTGTTCTATTCAGGTAGCCTGTCACTTTAACAAATGTCTTCTTTCCTAGGTGTCCCTACCTGAATTATTCTATTTTCACCACAGGGACTAAAATGTTATCCAGTAGAGTTTTGTCCAAAGAGAATGGGAGGGACATAGTGCTACAATCAATCATTCATCTGGTTGATGTCAAGAAAGGTTTAAAGTAAATGAAGAAATAACCAACTTTTGGGAAAACTTGCCTGATCTTGTCCCTTATACTGTGAAAATATTCCAACATTTAGAGAAAGGGAGATACTGATTTTAAAAATATGTGTAAGGAAAATTTTGGGTGTGTTATTTTTTTTATTGTATGACTTCCATCTATGATAGATACCATATCTCTGAAATTTTTTTGCTAAAGTCACACGTGACCTCTGTTTCTGAGGTCCCTTTCTGGTTTTTATTATACTTGAATTCCTTTTATATAACATTTGATTCACTCCTCCCCCTCCTCCTCCTCCTCCTCCTCCTCCTCCTCCTCCTCCTCCAAAGATTTTATTTATTTATTTGAGAGAGAGAGAGAGAGAGAGAGAGAGCGAGAGAGCGAGAGCACAAGCAGGGAGAGGGGCAGAGGAAGAGGGAGAAGAAGGGCTCCATCCCAGGACCTCTGAGATCATGACCTGAGCCAAAGTCATATGCTTAACCAACTGAGCCACCCAGGCGCCCTTATTCCCATCTTCCGAAAACTAATTTCTTTGATACTGTACTTCTTGGTTTCTTCCTGGCTCTTACCTGTCTCCTTCACTGGGTTTTCTTTCCCTGTGTTCCCCTTAATTTTTAGGTTTGCAGGTCACTGTTGTCTTGACTTATCATCTCTGTATTCTCTCTGGTTAACTTTATATACATCCATGGCTTCCACTAATGCCTATGCATTGATGACTTCAAAAACATGTCTCTAGCCCAGACTTCCAACATTGCCCACTGTACCATTTTTTTCAGTTATCTATTACACATGTTCCAGTTTTCCAGATGTTCAAATACAGTGTTCCATCCCGAACTCATTAAGCTTATTGTCTTTCCTCCAAAATCTGTTTCTCTTCTTGCCTTTATTATACTGGCTAATGCATATATTGGTTATGCTGGTTAATATACTATCTACTCAGTTACCTACATGAGAAACCTGGGAGACTCTTGATACTTGTTTCTTGGCCTTGACGTCACAGCTAATTGTCACTAAGTCCATAGTCCCACTACCTCCACCATTTCTCTCCCCTCCATCATCACTGTTGTTCTGTTCATTGATGACTACATGGTCTCTCTCTTAACTTTTAAGATCAAGCCTGCAATTTCTGCCTTCACTCTATTTCTTCTCTGGACTATTTTCCACTTGAGTCTAGATGAAAGTCTCTAAAGATGTAAATCTGATTAGATCAAACTTCTGGGGGTTTTTTTGGTGACTTTCTAGTATTTATAGGAGGTCATAAAGTTCAGTATGACCATCAGATCCAGCTAAAAGATAAATTTTTTGCTTCTCCAGTGTTTTCAGTATATTGAAATTGTCTGCCAACATCAAAACACTTAAAGATATCACAGAAACATCCAAATTTCAGATTTCTTCAAAAATTCCAGGATATCTAGCATTCTGGGAACAGCTATAGCTGAGTAGTAGCTTTGTACTCAGTGGAACATATTCTGTCTGGGTCCCCACAATCACTTGTCATTTCACCCATTCTTGATGTTGGCCTTTCTTCTGTGGAGCATCTGCAGTTGTGCCTGTTAGGGCAGCTTTGAACTCTTCTTTTTCTTTCTTCTTTCTTCTTTCCTCATTCTTCTTTCTTCTTTCTTCTTCACCTTAAAGCCTACCTTTCTCCCTTCCTCCTCTCCCTCCTTCCCTCCCTGCCTCTTTCTCTTTCTCTCCTTCTTTCCCCCCTCCTTCCTCCCTCCCTTCCTTCCTTCCTTCCTTCTTCCTTTTTTTCTTCTTTCCTTCCTGGCTTTTTAGGTGACACTTTTTAATGCCTATACTTAACAAATGTATTTAAACTAGAGAGAAGAGAATAGCTGATTCTTATGGGATATATTCTTCCCAGTGGTTGGCTGTAATTTAGCTTATTCATATGGGGTCATATGGGACTCAAGTCAAATAAAGGTTGAGTAGACCTCTCTTTACAGTTAGAATTTTGACCACCACTTTTTTTTTTTTTTAATGCGACTTCCAAGAGGTATCATATATTCAGATGGACAATTTTTTTAGAAATGATGTTACTTCAAGTGGTAGATACTCTTTTGGGTAGCCTGAATAGACACATTTGTGTCCCCCCATAACTTTTTTTCTAAAATTATTTTATTTTACTGTAGTATGAATGCTTAACCTGAGATTATCCTCTTATCAAATTTATAAGTATATAAATACTATGTTCACTATAGGTACAGTATTGTACAACAGATCTCTAAAACTTCTTCATCTTGTTTAACTGAAATTTTATACCAGTTGATGAATAACTCTCCATCTTTCCTCTCTCCTGTCCCTGGCAACCACTCTACCACTCTTTGATTCTTGGTTTGAGTAGTTTAGATAGCTCAGATAGGGGGAAGCATCCAGTTCTTGTCTTTCTGTAACTTGATGATCTCACTTAGCTTAGTGTCCTCAAGATTCATCCATGTTGCTGCATAGGGCAGAATTTACTTCTTTTAAGGCTGACTGGTATTCCGTTCATTTGTTGATAGACATTAGGTTGTTTCTGCATCTTGGCTATTGTGAATAGTGCTGCAGTGGGAGTGCTACCTCTTCCATCTTCCTGATTTCAATTATTGTGAATAAATACCCAGAAATGGGATTGCTGAATCATATGGTAGTTCTATTTCCAGTTTTTTCAAGGGATCTGTCATATTTTCCATAGTGTCTGTACCATTTTTGCATTCCCACAAATAGTATGTAAGGGTTCCAACTTCTCCATATTCTCTCCAACACTTGTATTTTGGGTTGTACTTTTTTTAATAATAGCCATTTTGACAGATATGAGATATATGATATCTCATGGTAGTTGTGATTTACATTTTTCTGATGACCTATGACATCAAGCAATTTTTCATATAGCCTATTTGTATGTTTTCTTTGGAGTAATATTTATTCATGGTCTTAGCATATTTTTAAATAAGGTTATTAGAGGTTTTTTAAATTATTGAGCTTTTGGAGTTCCTTAATTTTGGAGTTCCTTCCTAATTTTAGAGATTAACCCTTTTTCAGATGTTTGACTTGTAAATATTTTCTCCCATTCCACAGGTTTCATTCTGTGATTATTTTCACTCTGTTTATTATTTCCTTTGTTAATATCTAAGAAATCATTGCCAGGATCAATATCCTGAAACTTCCCCCTATGTTTTCTTTTTTCTCTGTTTTTTTGTGATTTCAGATCATACATTTAAGTCTTTAATCCATTTAGAGTTGATTTTGTGTATGGTGCATAATAAGGGACCAATGTTATTATTTTGCTTGTGGATATCCATTTTCCCAGCATCATATGTTGAAGAGACTGTCCTTTCCCCATTGTGTATTCTTGACACTCTTGTCAAAGATCGGTTGATCGTATGTGTGTGGACTTATTCTAGGCTTTCTGTTCTACTCCATTGGTCAATATGTCTATTTTGGTCAACATGTCTATCTTTTTGTCGGTATCATACTGTTTTGTTTACTGCAGCTTTATATATATATTTAGAAACCAAGAAGTGTGGGGTGCCTGGGTGGCTCAGTCTGTTAAGCATTTGCCTTCAGCTCAGGTCATGATCCTGTAGTCTCTGGATCGAGTCCCACATCAGGCTCCCTGCTCTGTGGGAAACCTGCTTCTCCCTCTCTCACTCTCCTTGCATGTATTCCCTCTCTAGCTGTGTTTCTCCCTGTCAAATAAATAAAATCTTAAAACAAACAAACAAACAAGAAGTGTGATGTCTCTATGTCACTTCTTTCTCAAGATTCATTTGGCTATTTGTGGTCCTTTACAATTCACATGAATTGTAGGATTTTTTTACCCTATTTCTGGTAAAAAGTACCATTAGGATTTTTCTTGGGTGAACCCGGGGAATTTTATTACTTCATCCCTGAACCTCAGTTTCCTCATCAGTAAGTTGAGGATAATAATAGCATCTATTTCATAATATTAAGATTCAGTACATTAATGCAAAGGGAACACCTTAGTATGTACCTGGCACATACTAGGTACTCAGGAAGTTTAGCTGTTTATGTGTGCTGATGTCTTCAAACAGGGATGAAATGCTTAACACAGCAAATAGTAGGTGTTAGCCACTCCCATGTTCTCTGGCTTCTGACACATGAGCTTCCCAGACCCCAGTACATCCAAGTACATGGGCATAGTTTTCCTTAATCTCTGCAGAGGTTTGATTTGAGACAACTGTAAGATGGCTTTCATCTACGTAACTGAATAATAAAAGTGATTTTGGCTGTTTTGAAGGATAAGACAGTAGTTTAATCTTCAAACTTGATTGACTTGGAAGTACTCCTGTCGATATAAAAGATTTTGTCTGGGGTAGTGGAGAAGAAGTCAAGGCCAGCGCCCCTGTCATACTGCCAGCTCGTGGGCTGGTGATAATCCAGTTGTAGGTTCTGTTGCAGGGGAGCAGACGCCTTCTTGTTGAGAGCCATGTTGGGCCTTCTCATCAGGTTAAGGAAGGGGACCCATTTTTAAAGCTACCCATAAGTTTGAGAAATGTCAGTTTCTTTTCCTCGTTTTCAAACCCAGGTGTATCCTACTGGCCAAATTGCATCCCTGTCCCCTTCCTTCCTTCCAGAGCTTCTGTCTCTTCTTGGAAGGCCTTCATGTCGCCTGGTCTCTGCCGCCGTGTATGTGGCCTTTCTTTTCCAGGACCACCTTTAAGTCTGTGTCAGGCTCCTCTTCTCATGGTTCTCCTGCTACCTCTGCTCTTACCTGTTATTTTTATTCCTCTTCAGAGTCAGCTTTTCAGTGCCTGGCTGCTCTGCCTTTTCCTTGGACTTCATTTTCTTCTTTGCCAGGGACTTGGGGTTGTGTCCTATTGGGATGTATTCTGGGGCCTCAACTTTTGACTGGCTTCTTACTTCCTTTCCTAAGACTGCTCTCCACTGACTTGGAGAGCTCAAGTTGCCCTAGGGAGGTGTCTCCCCTCTGATGGATTTTTTTTATCTTCTTCATCTTCACATTGTATTCCCTGGGGCTCCCCTGCTTCCATTTCTGCCATGAGGCTGCCTGGTCCTCACTATCCTTCCCCACTGAGCAAGCCTACAGAGCATCCCCAGACTCACAGAACCAAGGGTCCATGGCTGAAAAAGCTGCAGCCTCCTGGGCCTTTTTCTCCTTCTTGTCAACTCTGGTCATCCTCTCACCCTGCCATCCAGGGAGGTCTTCACTCTCGAGCCAGGGCACATGGTCAGAGGTCATAAAGATTTCCTCTTCTGTTTCTTCTCCCCACCTTGGAACTCAGATGAACCAAGAGGCTGCTTCCTGGGGCTGGGCAACTTCTCTCTCCATCTAACTCATAACGTGGTGTCAGGTTCTAAGTAGTGCTCACAAAGGGTGCTGTGGCCCTTCTTTTTTTTCACTAGAGGCATCTCAGATACCTGCCTTAGGACCACAGTCTTTGAGGGTAGTGTGGCTGTTATGGAACAGACCTCAGTGAAATAATTGTCACTGTTGAAAACTGAGTATTGCATCTCTGGTTCTTGGATCACTTTCTTTTTCTCTGGGAGCCTAAGGCCCAGGTCTCCTTTGTGGCTTTGGTAATCATTCCTGTAGGCCCATCTTTCCCACCTCCATGTGAAAGCCATCCTTAGGATTTTAATAGGAATGGCATTATTTCTCTAGATGATTTAGGGTAGTAGTGACATTTAAAATATATTAATTCAAGACAAGAAACAACAAATGTTGGAAAGAATGTGGAGAAAGGGAACCCTCTTACACTATTGGTGGGAATGCAGGTTGGTACAGCAACTTTGGAAAACAGTGTGGAGGTTCCTCAAAAAATTAAAAATAGAGCTACCCTATGACCCAGCAATTGTACTACTGGATATTTACCACAAAGATACAGATGTAGTGAAAGAAGGGCCACATGTACCCCAATGTTTATAGCAGCAATGTCCACAATAGCCAAACTGCAGAAGGAGATGAGATGCCCTTCAACAGATGGATGGATAAAGAAGATGTGGTTCATATATACAATGGAATATTACTCAGCCATAAGAAAGGGTGAACACCCACCATTTGCATCAACATGGGTGGAACTGGAGGAGATTATGCTAACTGAAATAAGTCAAGCAGAGAAAGACAATTATCGCATGGTTTCACTTATTTGTGGCACATAAGAAATAGCATGGAGGACATTAGGAGAAGGAAGGGAAAACTGAAAGGGGCAAATCAGAGGGAGAGAGGGATCATGAGAGACTATGGACTCTAGGAAACAAACTGAGGGTATTAGAGGGGAGGGGTATGTGGGGATGGGTGTGCCCAGTGATGGGTATTAAGAAGGGCATGTATTGCATGGAGCACTGGGTGTTATATGCGAACAGTGAATCATGGAACACTACATCAAAAACTAATGATATACTATAAGGCGACCAATGTAACATAAAAAAAATAATCAAAAAAATAAAAATATGTCAGTTCAAAAATATAAATAAAATATATTAATTCTTAGAATGCTTGGGGGGCTCAGTTAAGTGTTCAACTTTTGATTTTGGCTCAGATCATAATCTCAGGGTCATGAGACTGAGCCCCACTCAGGCTCTGTGCTGGGTATGGAGCCTACTTAAGATTCTGTCTATCCCTCTGCCTCTGTGCCTCCCCTCTCCCCCCACTTAACGGGATGCAGGTGTCCTCTCTCTTTCTCTCTCTCAAAAGAAAAAAAAAGTGAATTTTTTCAATCTGTGAACATGGGATGTCTGTCTCTCCATTTATGTCTTTTTTAATTTCTTTCATCAGTGTTTTGTAGTTTTCATCATATAGGATTTTATTATTTTTGGTGCTATTATAAATGGGATTCTCTTCCTAATTTCCTGTTCAGGTAGTTTGTTAGTAGATAGAAACACAACTGTTTTCTGTATGTTGATTTTTGTATCCTGCACCTTTACTGAATTTATTTATCAATACTAACAGTTTTTTTTAATGGAGTTTTTAGAATTTTCTCTATATAACATTATGTTGTCTATAAACAGAGACAATTTTGCCTCTTCCTTTCCAAGTTGGATTGCTTTTATTTCTTTTTCTTAACCTAATTACTCTGGCTAGGACTTCCAGTACTATGTTGAATAGAAGTGGGGAGAGTAGACACTGTTGCGTTGTTTCTGATGGTAGAGAAAGTTTGCGAGCTGTTCAGCTTTGAACTCTTGATTATCATTGTCAGGGCCTCTTAGGATGATCCCTTACTCTGTTTTCTGACAGTTCTTCCCCTTTCACCCTTTGTCCAGACATGTCAAAGTACCCCAGTCTGTGGTGTCATGCATCATGTTTTAGGCTTTAATTATGGTACATATTCTATTTCTTTGTTTTACAATGGTTATTCTTTCTTCTTCTCCATTTGATTAACTACTTATCATGTAAACCCCAGGTCCCACACCACCTTTGTAAAACTATTCCTGACCTGATCAAACCAGGTTCTTCCTTTCTTCCATTGTACTAATATAAACCTCCATTTTATAGTTCAAGTTTATACTTATAACCGTTATTTGTCTTTATGCCTCCCTCACTGAGGAATTCACAGTCCACGAATCTGCTTTATTAAAAATATAATACCTGGCAGGTAGTGCCGTTTAAAAATGGTAAACAAATGCAGAAATGAATGGACAAATTGGTGAATGGTGCTGAACTCCATGCCTATAGTTTTATTTAGACTTTTTATCTTCTTTGGTCTGAGCATGAGATTCCCAGTAAAACTCTGTGGTTTTATTAATCAATTTTTTTCTAAACAACTGATAGCAATCCTTATTTTATGTCAATATGACATATTCAGGTTTATAATTAATTCAAACATTTCTCGTCTTCTATGGTAAACTATTTTAAGAACTTTACATCTTTCTATTCTCTCTTAAAGCAAATTCTAGATTATGGTTTTTAAAAGTCATTTACAAAAAAAAAAAGAGAAAATGAAAGAAGTAATAAATAGTAGTTCTAAAATTCTTTTCTTTCCTGATCAATATTTTAACATATTTTCTTTTAAAGAGTACTATATTAATAGTCACATTTTTCAAAAACTCCATGATTTAGTTACTATTTGAAAACAAAAACTTTTTTTTGTTAGCTGTTCTTTTCCCCAGAAATCTAGAACTTTTACACCAAAAATTTACTTGTAAATTGAATAGTAGGATTTTTTTTTTGGTTGGAAATTAGTAACATCATGTTTTCAAAAATAATGTCGTAAGTCAAATATAACTTTCTTAAAAAGATATTGCATGAGTTTAGAGTAGTGTTGAGCATAGTTGGTATGTGGGAATCTTTAAAGTAGATATTTCAGTTTCTCTGATCTTAGGTCTTCCAACTTCTACAATTCTTTGCTATTTTACAAATAAACATAATGTGATTAGCCATCCTAGAAGTTAAGTAGCAAAATATATATATCTGTTCAGATAACCTAGAATCCTTCATTTTTTAAAAATCTAGTATAATTTTTCTTTACCTGTCCTGAATAAATTAGGGACTAGTATCTGCAGTTTGTCTGTGGCCTCCAACTAATTATCCTTACCAAAAAAAAAAAGAAAAAGGAAAAAACTTCCATAAATCAAATGGAATCAAATGGTTAATCAGTGTGATAAATGTGAGATATTAGAAGGATCCCTGCACATGATTTTTACATGTGTTAAATTCCTATGAACATGACTGCTGGCCTGTTATCAGATCATGTATTTTTAGTTATTTTTCTAAAAGTGAGACTAGACTTCTATATATCTGTCTTACTTTTCTTCCCAAATCCTACTTGTGATCAATAATATGATCTTGTTTTATTAACACTGGCTCTACTCCCTGGACTCAGATCTCTACAGTTTGCTCAGGATAGGGAGATCTTGATCTTTTCAAGAAGGTATAAACTCTAATTTAAGAATATGTGCTTTTTTAGTGGTAGCTTAGAATGAAACCTGCTTCTTTTGTTTCTTTTAACACAACTAACTTGACTTCTTTCCCATTATTCTATTTCTAGTGTCTGTATCCTGCAAGCAACTAATTTTCATGTTTTTACATCTTGGTTCCTTAGGAACAAACAAAACAGGTTTTAAGGAAGTTTAAGGTATGCTTTTAATTGAAATTGCCTTGGCTTTCTCTCATTTCTGAAAGAAAGCAAACAAATTTTCATGTTGCCTGTTGTTTTTCCTAAGAAGGTAGAGGATTCCCATTTGATGAGGTGCTAATATTGTAATTAGTGAAACCTAAAATTAAATTTTTTCGTTTGATCAAATGTTTTCTTTAAATAAATTTTCCAAGTTTTCTTCCATGAACAGAATTGTGGCTTAGAGAGAGACTTGAAGAGGACAGTCCTAATATTAATGTTTAACTCTTCTGGCCTATGTGTTTTATTTCTTACTGTTATCCATGTGAAATAGTGCATTTATATTGTTATGGATTGAGTTTTTAGTTACCATTTCTTATTTCACCCATTCACAGAAGTCTGATGTGCTGATCTGCAGAGATTATGAATGGTGACATTTACTGGATTACTTATCCCTTTGTACAGGGACCAATGTGGGATTGCACCCTGTGGCACACTATTCAGCATTCTGCCCAAGCCATGTGACTCGGTTTGAGTCAGACATGGAGATTCCTGCTTTTTTTCCCTTGGGAAACTTCTTCACACTCCAGAAGTTCTCACATTATTTGGGGATTTTCTTAATCTCATGCCTAAAATTTCCCCATTATTTAAACTATCCTGCAAAGTATTTATTAGCAATTGCCAAAAAGTCCTAGGACTATAACCTGAAGTTCTTTGTTGGGTTATTGGAAACATTTTCCCGAGCAGATACGGGAGATTGTGGTATGGATAGTGATAAAGATGATCATCATTTACTCAGAGAAAATTCTCCCTTCCATCTCTCTTGCCCATCTCGGTTCCCCATTCCACTCTTCCCCAAATCCCTAACCTAGGTAACTGCTATTATTAATTTCTTGTTTATCTTTTCAGCTTTGCTTTATGTATATATAAGCAAATACCAATGTACATTCTTCTCTCTCTCCCCTTTAAATAACAATAAGATGGCATACCATACAAAAGACAGCATAAACTGTACATACTATTCTGCACCTTGCTTTCTTCACTTTTCAATTGATCTTGGAGAGCACTATGTAAAAAGTCATTCATTCTTTTTTTTATACCTGAATTGTGTTCCATTGTATAAATGTACCAAATTTATTTAACCGATCCTATTGGTAGATGGATTTTGGTAGATGGATTGGTGGTGCTGCAGTGAATGACATTGGTTTGTCATTTTTCATGTGGACAAAGAAAAAAATAATTCTTCAAAGAGTGTGTGCATTTGCAATATTGATACTCCTTTCACACTTGTCTTCTATGGGGATATCCCAGTTGACACTCCTCATGACAGTGCATGAGAGGACAGTTACTCACAAAATGAATTTTCACTTACAAAACATGAAGTAAGACTTCTGGATAGTGGTCAGATTGATAGGAATAAAGGGGTAGCTTAATGTAGTTTTCATTAAACTTTTCTCATGAGTAAGATGGAATGTTTTTAGGAACTGGTTTTTTTTTAAACATTTTATTTGTTTATTTGGCAGAGAGAGACCCAGCAAGAGAGGGAACACAAGTGGGGGTGGAGGGTAGGGAAAAGCAGGCTTCCTGTTGAGCAGGGTTCCCAATGCAGGGCTTGATCCCAGGACCCAGGGATCCAGGGATCATGACCTGAACTGAAGGCAGCCACTTAATGACTGAGCCACCCAGGCACCCCTTTTGGGAACTATTTTTAACCTTTGTGAATTTTTTGAGGTTTGGGGGGTGGGGACTGGTGATTGTCGCTCTTTTTCATATTAATGTCTAAGAATTCTTTATACAACCATACCTCATTTTATGGTGCTTAACAGATACTGTGTTTTTTCAAATTGAAAGTTTGTGGCAATTCTGTTAACGCCATTTTTCCAATAGTATTTGCTCACTTTGTGTCTCTGTGTCACATTTTGGTAATTTTCAATACTAACTGAATATTTCAACCCTTTCATTATTATATTTTTTATGATGACCTATGATCAATGATTATGACTTGTTGAAAGCTCAGATGATGGTTAGCATTTTTTATCAATATTTTTAAATTAAGGTATGTATATTTTTTTCTAGGCACAATGCTACTGTACACCTAATAGACTATAGTACAGTGTAAATGTAACTTTTATATATACTGGGAAACCAAAAAATTAATTTGAATCACTTTATATTGCAATATTTGCTTTATTTTGGTGGTCTGGAACCAAACCCATAATATCTATAAGGTATTGCATGGTACATCTTGAAGATTAACTCTTGTTCAAAATATAATTTGCATTTTTTCAGTTTATAGTTTTTCCTTAGACTTCGTTAAATCAAACACGAAATTTATTCTATCTCTGTTCTATATTTTGCCTTTCAAAAATATGATATAAAAAGATATAAAATATCTTTTATATGGTCAAAATCATCTATCTTTTACGGTTCTGTATTTAAAATCATAGTTAGAAAGGCTTTTTCACCTCAGAATTATAAATGAATTAAGGTAAAATTATTCCGGGTTGTTTTATCTTTAATTTAGTTTTTACCTTAAATGGGAGCCTTTCTTCTGTTACATCTTCTAACTGGTTGTCATTTGTATAGATAAATTGTTCTGTGCATTTTAATACTTTAGCTTGTTCTCTTATTCACTTACTGTTTGCAATTGCAGTTGAGTCTCTTGAATTTTTGAGATACACAATTCCATCATTTGTAAGTAGTGGTGGTTTTTTCTTTAATTTTATACTTCTAACTGTCTAATTATGTTTGCTTGTGTTTTCAGTAAAATGTTCAGTAATAATAATGTTAGTGCTCACTTTTTTCTCTTTTTTGAAAAACAGCTTTATTGAGGTATACTTGACATGTGTATGACATATTTTACATATGTAACTATATATAGTGTGCTTATTCTTTGTTCCTTTGGTCCTTACTTCTTGCCTTCTTTTGAATAAATCACATAATTTCTAATATTACATTCTAGCTCCTGTATTAAATTTTTAGCTATACCTCCGTTAGGTATACCTCTGTTTTTAGTGGTTCCTGTAGGAGAGTCCAGTGTGTATCTTTGAGATGCTACAGTCTGCTTCCAAACAATATCATTTTACTTCATGGACAATGTTAAGCCCTCTCATAGTAGAATTCCATGCCTTGTACTCTTGTTTTACATTTTACTTCTCTATATGCTGTGAGCCTTATGACATATACTTAGAGAAAGTCTTTTATATCTACCCAGATATTACTTGTTGGAGCTCTTTTTTCTTCACACAATTCATAATTTCCATTTGATGTCTTATTTCTTTAGTCTAAAGAACTCATTTAAGCTTTTCCAGTTGGACAGTTCTACTGGAGATGAATTCTTTCTACTTTTATCTATCTGGAGGAGAAAAGCCTTCATTTCACCATCAGCTTTATATAATATTTTCACTGGACATTGACTCTTGATTTGACAGGTTTGTTTATTTTCCTACCTTTCTACACTTTAAAGGTATAATTTTATTATCCTCTGGCCTCTATTGTCACTAGTGAGAAGTCATCCATGATTTGTGTCATTTTTACTCTCTACAAGTGATGAATGTTCTCTTATCCTCTGGCTGCTTTTAAGACATGCTATGTATGTTTGTGCTTTAACACAGCTTAACCATGTTGTACCTACGTGTGGTTTCTTTGCAGCAGGTCTGAACTTGCTGGTGATTCATTGAGCTTGCTGGACCTATAGGGTTCTCTTTTATCAGTTTTATAAAGTTTTCAGTCATTATTTCTTCAAATATTTCTTCTGCCCCATTCTCTCCATTTTCCTTTTTTGACTGCAATTATAAATATGTTAGGTCATTTAATATTATCCCACAGTTCTTATGTGCCTTGCTTTGCTTTTTTCTCATTTCTTTCTTTCTTTCTTTCTTTCTTTCTTTCTTTCTTTCTTTCTTTCTTCTTTTTTTTTTTTTTGGTATCTTTGTGTTTTGGTTTGGGTACTTTTCATTGATTTCCTTTTAAATTATATGGGTCCTTTTCTTTGCTTTCCAGTATGCTCTTAAGTGATTTTAATCTCATTTTATTTACATTTTGATACCACATTTTTTGTGATATCATCCCTCTGTATTTGATTTATTTTTATTGTCTCTTTCTCTACTGAAATTCAACATCTCTTCAGTGTGTACTGTCCATCTTTTGTACCGTATCCTTTAGTGTTTTTATCATAGTTATTTTTAAGTCCCTGTGTGATAATTCCAATACATGGATCATCTATCTCTGAGTGTGTGACCATGGGTCACATTTTCTTGCTTTTTCATGTATGTTGTAATTTTTGATTGTGTGCTGGATATTTTACATAAAAGAGGAACAGGAGCAAAGTAAGGAAAATTTTATCAAAAAATAAAACACACAAACAAACACAAATACTCCCTCCTTTTCTTTCAGGCCTCTATGGGAGAGTGGCTAAGTCACTATATTAAGTGACCTATAATTGAGCTGTGTATGGGCTCCTTTTTTTTTTTTTTTTTTTTTTTTTTTTTTTTTTTTTTTTTTTTTTTTTTTTTTTTTTTTTTTTTTTTTTTTTTTTTTTTTTTTTTGTTTTTGTTTAGTTCACATTTTGAGGCTGTAGTTAGGCTTTTCCTTTTGGCAGGGCTTGAGCTTTGAGCTCTGGGGAGTTTCCAGAGATTTCATTCTGCTTTTCAGCCAAGCCACCATCTTTTTGGTTTGTAGGATCTCTTTCTCTGCTTTACAGCTCCATTGCTAACTTTTTGAGTCTCTGAGGAGTTGTCTTTGCTCTCTAGTCCTGATCTTGACTTTCTGTATCTTTGGAGGTTTCTCTCTGCTCCACTTAGGCTAAGCCTTAGAAAATTATCGGGCTTACACTCTTTGAAGATGCAGAATGCCTCAGAGCATTTTCTTTCAGTTCTCCTGTTCCCCTCTCCCACTCCATCCTTTGGTGGCTGAAATGCTGGAATGCCTCAGATAGGTTCTATCAGCTATCTTGCCCCATCCCTAGCCTCTAATATCCAAGTACGTTAGTGAACCTTAGTTGGTTAGTGAACCTTATACCTCACCCTGTGGCTCAGGTTTGTTGAAATCCTAATGTATTATGCCAGCACTGATGCAGACCCTGAAAGTTTGCTAGAAGTTTGGCCGGTTTCTTCTTACCTATATCTGTGTAGTCTTATTCTGCTCCTCCAGGAATGAGAATAGCCATGGGTCTCTTCTTTATTGTGCAATGTTCATGGATTTTCTGGAATGTTTCACTTGAATGTCTTTATGGCATCACCATTCTGTTAGGTTTTAAAAATAATGATTTTGTCGCTTCTCTAACTTGCATTGTTTGTTAAGGTGAAGGCAATGGTTTCTTGTAACCTTCTATATTCTTTAAGGAACTGAAGTCCTGTATTATTCCTTAATTACCATTGCCTCTTCTTCTTCTTTGAACAAATTATGTCTAGGAAAGCTTCTGCCAGTGGCCACTTACGCTGTCCCCACATCCATTGTTTCAAACAAAACATGGATTTTATGCTTCAGAATGAGTTTCCCATCTTGAAGAGATGTATTTTGGCCAGTGCCTGTTGAGCTCAACTATCGTTGAGACCTCTTAACCTTCAAGTATTTTGTCACCCTCTACCGAGTGGCTCTGCATGATCTCATCTGCTTTTGGACAGCTCCTCACATATTTTGGGATCCATGAATATTATCTGGTTTCTAGTTTTGCCAAGCATAGAGAGTTTGGAATATATTTGTTCTTGTTTCTCACTCACCCACCCCACCCCAGAGGGGAAAGAGAGGGAAAATGATGACTTTGAGGGAACCTGTTAACTTCTGCAGTATTCTCGTTGCAAGTCCCATGTAATTATTACAACAAAGCATATTTATTTTTCTTATGCAGATGTACAGACGGAGACTTAGAAAGGTTAAACACCCTCTCTGCAGTCTCACAGATGATAAATAGCAAAACTGGGATTTAAATCATAGTTAGTTTAACTCATACTGTTAAATAATGTGCTGATAATGAAGTTCATTATCTTTGAAGCTTCTATCTTGTATTACTGCCTAAATTCCTTTTAGAGCTTGGGATAACACAGATTATCTCTTCTAGAGACAGAGCAAAAGAGTGAATTGGAACCTATACACTCAGAAAACATTAAGGCTCAAAGCAGAGGAACTTAAGTTCAGATATAAGTAAAAAAGAGTCAAAAGAAAAAAAGGCCAAAAATAAGAGGCAAAATTGAGTCCCAAGAGCCAGAAGAAACTGGATTGGAATGGCAGTCAGGTCTTTATATCCGGAGTTCCGGTGACAACTGGGAACAGACCTGACAGGGCCGTGTTGGGCCATAGGTGTGTGAGGTCACTGTGAAGAGCTGAGGCAGCAAACTCAGAGTTTGATACACTGGAGAAAGAGACTTGCTGGCATTCTCAGTCATAATTATTATTATCAGAGCAGTGATTTTTCTTTAATTTCTAGTACATGCTCAACACTATACTAGCTGTTTCATAAACTTTATCTCAGTTAGACCTGAGGTACACAGGGATTCAAAAAACTTGCTTAGTAATCACAACTAGAAAAGGACAGAGTTGGGATATGAATCCAGGTTCATCAGATGCCCAAGTTGGAAGTCTCTCTGATTTATCACACTGTTTCTTCAAAGGACCAAAAGGTAAGAGTAATAAAAACTAGCTGCACAACTCAAATAAAGATCAATGTGTGTAAAGAATATTAAATGTATTCAGAGCAGAATAAGGAAGAAAAGAGAAAAGAGTGACTTCTTCAGCTTTACATATCGTGAATAAGATCGGGTACACATTGGTTCATTTAGATTTTGGAAAAATCTACTAATATCCACCTCTGAGTGCAACTAGGGCTACCATTCCTAAAAATGACAGAGAAAATTCTGGAGTGGGCCCCTCAGATGATTAACAGTTAGAGAATTAGACAGATAAAGAAAGGTCCTGGGATCATTTTCCGTGATGGAAAGTGGTGGAGTTCTTAAGTGTCTTCAAGTTTGTGAAGAACTGTTATGCCAGATGTGGTCAGCAAGTGTTGTTGGTCTGTACTGTATGTATAACCGTAGTACCAGACAATGGAGTTTACTGTAAGGAAATAGGTCCTGACAGTAGCCAGTGACTGTTGGTAAACCTTTGTGAAAATTGAGGCACCTCCTTCTGTAGGTTTTTATAGGATACGTTTAGTGTAAGGTGATGTAAGGGAGCAAGGCAGATCGGAGAACCTCTCGAGGTCCCTTCTAGCCCTAAGGTTCTATTATGATTGCATTTTTGTAGAGCACCAAGATTGGCTGTGTTCTTTTCAGAGAATAGAATTGCGTTCAGTCCCTGTCCAGGGCCATCCCACTCAAAATTAGACAGATCAGTGATATCTTGGTTGCCAGATCAAGTCAAAGTCTAGCAGGCACATGTCTAACTATCTGGGAATATGTGTTCCCTTCAAGAACATTAGAGAGTGACCTAAGAGTATGGTAGAAGATCTGCAGTTAGTGCAAACATGCCAGTGAGATTTGTATTAGGGTCCTCTAGGTGTTTGTGTTTAAAGAAGTAATAAAGATAAATCATTTCTTATTATATATTAAGCAGCCTAATGTAGAATTAGTGTCCTTAAAACTTCTAGTTCTGAATGAAATGAAGGGGAAACGGATTGGATTGCCAAACTGTTTTAAATGGTAGATAATATTCTGTTATTATTAACCTGATAACTTTGAACTTCATTGACCATGGATGATCTATTTTTTTTAAGAATTTTTTTTTTTTATTGTTACTAAATTTTTTTTTTCCAGTGTTTCAAGATTCATTCCCCATTCCCCACACCCAGTGCTCCCCACTTTAGGTGTCCCCAGTACCCACCACCAGGCTCTCCCATCCCTCCACCCCCCTCCCTCCAAGTCCCTCAGTTTGTTTCTGTGTTCAAAATCTCTGTTGTTTCGTTTCCCTCCCTAGA